>PVJD01004296.1:0-106588 GCA_004026545.1 Mormoops blainvillei | reverse complement strand
AAGAGATAGCAAAACCAGAAGTAAATTATCCTTAATCACTATAACTTAATGACATTGTAACTAATTCTTAATAATGTGCCTCTCAAGTGATAAATGGTGTTAAGCCACACAGAGGCTAGAACTGTAAAGGCAGATTCCATACTAAAGGCTCTTTCGAATCTGGCTACCTCCACTGATTTTAATTTCATCACAACACTTCTTTCTCATACACATTTTATTATTATAAATTATTCTGACCATCCTGCTAGCATACTGATCACCATTTACTAGTGTTATTTGGGCGATCCTTCAATAGGTCCTCTAAGATTAGAGTACCTTAGATATCTTCTCCATCATACCTCATCCATAGGGGATGTCTTGTCATATTCCATACTTGAAGTTTAATCTATATGCTCATATGATCTTCCACCTATAATTTTTTCTTGACTATAAACCTGATATATCTAAATGCCTACTGATCACTTCTATTGGGACATTTAATAATACTAAAAATATTTGTGCACAAAACTAAATTATTAATATTTCCTACCAAACCTCCACCAACAATTTTACTTCTCCTTAAGATTTCTTTTTATTTAAGCAAATAATGTCATAATTTCCCTAGTTATGGTACCTAAAGCAAAACAGAAATGTGGCTTCGTACTAGGCTCATGATTTTCTAATACATCTCAACACAAGTTTTTGTCTTACTGGCTATGATTATAAAAAATATCCAAATCTGACCACATATCTAGCTCCACTGATATAATCTGAGTATAAACACTATCAGCAATAACTATAACATGTCAAAATTTCCCTAATATTTCTCCATTTTTATTTGTGTTATCCCCTCCTCCATATTCCATAATCTGTATGCAACCACAGTGATATTTCACAAGTATGAATTAAGTATAAATAATTTTTAAAATTCTTCAAAGAAATTAGATTATACTTAGAGAAAAACCTAATTATCTTTTCAAAGCATGCAAAGTTTAAAAGATTCAATTCTTACCTAACTTTAATGTTATCTCAATTCAACCTATCATACCTGCAGAATTTTTATGTGAAATTTCCAGAAAAAGGGTATTGCTGATGTAGACTTGGGTACTTGCTACTGTTTTAGTTCTTTGTGATTTTTGTTTTCATTTTGCCATTACTTAGATAATAGGCTAAGAAGATAAAATGACTATTCCTATTTTTGTGTTATTTAACTCTACACAGAACTGTGAAAATTCTCCTAAAGATTTGATAAAAAAGAATTTAAATGGTGTTTTTTTCCCCTGGTTAATTCCTAGATGCTTAATGATGCAACAAAAGTTATTTGATAATTCAAGGGGACTAATAAAATTTCTCTGAACTGAAGATGTTAGAAAAAAAACACTATTGATTCACAATGGGAGAAAATTTTGGAATATTTGAAATATTTGGAATATATTTGGAACATTTTCTCAAAAATTTGAAGTTTTAAAGTGTATTACCTTCTTGCTTTTGCTTATGCCTCATGTGCAAAAAAAAAATATTTCTGAGAATTAAATGTAGAAATGACTTAATATTATCAAAAATTACTTCAGTCAAAACTAAATTCTTGAGTAGATGCCATTTTCTAATTAAATATGAAAAGACTACTGAAATATGTTTAATAGTAGTTGACCTAAATCATCACCACAAAATTATAGAGAACTAACTGATACTTTCTCTAGGAGCCATAGATATTAATTAAAGAATACAGAGAAAAGGCATATGCAAACAAATGTCTTTAATAAGATTGAAAAGATTTTGCTAACTTCCAGTGATTAACAAATTTTTGAAATTAAACAATGTTATATTGATATGAACTCATAATTTGTATCAGGAACCACCTTTTTTGGAGACATATTCCAAATTAGGGGAAATCCTCTTATAAACATTTATAAAAATCAGCATAACTTTATATTAACAGCAAATTTTCTTATTTTATCAGGAAAAAAATGACTCAAAATGTTATAAAATCTGGGATATACAGTGCAACAGATACTGGTATTGAATGGAGTGTTTATTTTTATTACTCTGAGAACACTAGCTCCATATAATTTTTTATTTTGTTGCATCAGTAAACTGTATTAAAGAAATAATAAATATAGGTAACTTCATGGTCAAACAGGGAAATTTAATAAAATAAAACTTTAAAAGTTTTAAAATCTAAACAATTTCACTCTAAAGTGTTTTACACTTAGCAGTATTTTGCATTAAATAGCAGTATTTTACACTACAACTGAATTGATGAACTGACAATGCTATCTTTATTTTTTGCTTAAAATATACAAGTAATAAGAACCATAACAAGTAATAAATAGCATAAAGATTATCATCAACAAGATATAAATTGGTATGGATTTTTTTTCCTTTTAAGGGAGCAAGAAATGAACAAATATTTGGTAGGCTTAAATGATTTGCATTCTTTGTAAACATTTAAGTTTCTGTCAATCAGGAGCCTTGCTATCAAACATAAAAAGGCAAAGCCCACTCATCATTCTTATAAAATGCTAGTGTAAACAGACCTTCTAGATTATCTCCTTGAAATACTGTTTTACTGATTTTTGCTCCTATTACTACTTTATCCCAATAAAGTTATTAGAATAGAAATGACAGAAATGTAATGGTGGAGGCAGAATAAAGGGTAAAGTATTATACACATCAATAAATGTTTTCTCTCTAGTAATGATAATTAAATTGCATCAAGTACTCTAATTCATAGTGACACATTTTTCTAATACATTCTGACAGAAACAATACAAAAAATCAGATTAGTAACATATTCACTTAAAGAGAAATGGGTAAAGATAAAAATGATTAGGCAGATAGATAGACATAGAGGTATAAGATATAAATGTACATATTCCTACTCTAACAATGAGCAAATTTAAGTAATGTATTGAAGACAATTGCATTTGTAAACCAATCAAGAAGCTGAAGTTGCAAGACAATGAACTATGGTTAAATATAAATAACAAACAAAATAGCAACAAAAGCAAGAGGAAATGGTAAGCAAACACTAGCTTACCAGAGTTCCAGAAAGTGAGGCATTTAGTATTATTTACCTCAGTCTATTATCCTGCATACAATGTTGATTTTAATTCAGGATTTATGAGATATATGAAAATTTAAGACAGAAATAATATCAATAGACAAATCATTTAACACAACAGGATTCAGATAGATGTCTCTGATGGAACTATCAGGCAGGGAAATTAGTTAGCTTTAAGTGATATTTTAGACATTACATGGAAAAGATGGATAATATTCATGGATAAATGGGGGATTTTAATAGAGACATACAAATTATAAGAATTTATCAAATAAGAGTAAGAAATTTAAAATAGGGTAAAACATATTGACAATACATTTCAGAGGCCTCATCAGTGAAGTAAACATAACAGAGGAAAGAATCAAAGAAATTAAAAATAGACCAGTAGTGATGGTCCAAATTCTAACACAAGGAAATATAGTAAGAAAGAGATAATAGTTTTCGAGAGCTGCGATACAATGAAACAGTCTAACATATGTGTGACTGAATTTCCAGAATGCATAGAGGAAGATAAAGGTTAAAAAGAAACATCTAAATCAAATGCAATGGAGAATTTTCCAAAAATAAGTAAAGACATCAAAACATAAGCTCAAGTATCCAAGGAACCTAAAGAAAAAATCCAGAAAAATAAGAAGCAAACAAATAAAACAATGCAATTAAAACAACAGCATTATGATAAGTGAAAGAAGCTAGACTAAGAGTGAAAATACTGTATAATTTAATTTCTATAACTTTGTGGTATATTCAAAATTAAAGCAAATAGACAAAACAGCTATGTCACACACTGATAAATTTAAAATAAGTTTTCTTGGAAAAATCTGCAAAGAAATGTACTCATGTCAAGTCGAGCTATCCCTATGTTGAAAGAGTTCTGTCAGGTATCTAATTTTTATAATTCTCAATAAATTTATAGTTAAGGGAGAGCATCTAGTTGCCTACAAAACAAAGGGAGCTACCCGGTAAAGAATATGGCCTTGTTAAGACTAACTTGGATGTTGGCATTGGTTTCTTCCTTATTAATCTGAACCAGACCTAACAAACAGCTTAACCTTAACTTATTGATAGATGTATTAATATCCTAAGTTTGATGTTAGTTTAATATTTTTTCTTCACATAATGCTGCCCTTTGCCTTACTTTTTATATTGTATTGCTTCTAGTAAATTTATTTGCAAATTCTTGAGGATTGATCAAGTTGAATAATCTCTTTAGCTTTAAAATATTGAAGAAACTTACCAAAACTAGGATGTAATCAGAAATTCAAGTTACTATGTCAATTTTATTCTGAAGTATTTCTTATATTCTTAATAAAATCAATATTTATTAAATGTCTACTGTGAGAGAAGTACCATGACAATGGCTATGGGTGATAAAACATGACCTGCCCTAAAATATCTGTTTTTTTAATGTTTGTTCAGTTATAGTTGTCCCACTTTTCCCCACTGCTCTCCCCTGCCCTGCCCACCACCCCCACCATAGTCAATTCTTACCCTGTTGTTCATGCCCATGTGTCCATTATGCATGTTCTTTGATTTGCCCCTTCCCCTCCTTTTCTCCTGTTATCCCCCTCCTTCCTCCCCTATGGTCACTGTCAGTTTGTTCTTTATTTTCATGTCTCTGGTTCTATTTCACTCATTTCTTTCTTTTGTTGATTAGGTTGCACTTATAGGTGAGATCATATGGTATTTATCTTTCACTGCCTGGCTTATTTCACTTAGCATAATGCTCTCCACTTCCATCCATGCTGTCATGAATGGTAGGAGTTCTTTCCTTCTGCTGCATAGTATTCCATTGTGTAAATGTACCATAGTTTTCTGATCTGCCCATTGACTAATGGGAACTTAGGCTATTCCCATCACTTGGGTATTATAAAAAATGCTGCTATGAACATTGGGGTGCATAGGTTCTTTGAATTGGTGTTTCAGGATCTTGGGGTATAATCCTAACAGTGGGATCCCTGGATCAAAAGGCAGTTCCATTTTTAGCTTTTTGAGAAAATCCCATACTGTTTTCCACAGTGGTTGCACTGTCTGCATTCCTACCAACAGTGTACTGGGGTTCCCTTTTCTCCGCAACTTCATCAGCACTTGTTCTTTGAGGATTTGTTTATGATGACCATTCCAACTGGTGTGAAGTGGCATCTCATTGTGGTTTTAATTTGCATCTCTCTGATGGCTAGTGATGCTGAGCATCCTTTCATATGTCTCTGAGCCTTGTGTATGTTCTCCTTGAAGAAGTGTCTGTTCAGGTCTTTGGCCCATTTTTTAATTGGATTGTTTACCTTCCTGGTGTGGAGTCATGTGAGTTCTTTATATATTTTGGAAATTAAACCCTTTTCCAAGGTATCATTGTCAAATATGTTTTCCCATGTGGTGGTTCCCTTTTCATTTTGCTGATGTTTTCTTTAGCTGTGCAGAAGCTTTTTAATTGGATATTGTTCCATATGTTTAGCCTGTGTTCTCCTCTAGGACTTTTATGGTGTCATGATTTATATTTAAGTCTTTTATCCATCCTGAGTTTATTTTGGTGTTTGGTGTAAGCTGGTGATCTAGTTTCATTGTTTTGCATATAACTGTCCAGATTTCCCAATACCATTTCCTGAAGAGAATATTTTTACTCCATTTTATGTTCCTGCCCCCTTTGTCAAATATTAATTAACCATAGAGACATGGGTTTATTACTGGGCTCTCCATTCTATTCCATTGGTCTATGTGCCTGTTCTTATGCTAGTATGAGATCGTTTTGATTATAGTGAGTGACCTTGTAATATAGTTTGATATCAGGTATTATGATTTCTCCTACTTTATTCTTCTTTCTCAAAATTGCTACAGCTATTTGGGGTCATTTATGGTTCCATATAAATTTCTTAAACATTTGATCTATATCTGTGAAATATGTCATCAGTGCTTTAATAGGGTTTTCATTGAAATGATAGATTGCTTCGGGTAGTATGGACATTTTAATGATGCTAATTCTTCCAATCCATGAACATGGCATATGCTTCCATTTATTTGTGTCTTCCTTAATTTCTTTCTTCAGTGTTCTATAGTTTTCTGATTATAGGTCAGTTACCTCCTTGGTTAAGTTTATTCCTAGTTGTTTTATTTTTCTTGTAAATGGAATTTCTTTCCCAATTTCTCTTTCTGATATTTCATTGTTAGTGTACAAAAATGCCTTCAATTTCTGAATATTGATTTCGTATCTCACTGTTTTGTCGTATCCACTTATTAACGCCGAGTAATGTTTTGTTGGAGTATATAGGGTTTTCTATGCAAACTATCATGCCATCTGCAAACAATGACAGTTTCACTTTCTCTTCCCAGTTTGGTTGGTTTTTATTTCTTTTTCTTGTCTGATCACTGGGACTGGAACTTCCAATACTATGTTGAACAGAAGCGGTGAAAACAGACACTCTTGTCTTGTCCCTGATCTTAGGTGGAAAGTTTTAGAACTTACCCACTGAGTGTGATTTTGGCTGTAGGTTTTTCATATATGGCCTTTATTATGTTGAGGTATGCTCCCTCTACTCACATTTCACTGAGCGTTTTTATTGTAAGTATGTTCTGGACTTCATCAGATGCTTTTTCAGTATCTATTGATATAATCATGTGATTTCTTTCATTTTATTTATGTGATGTCTTATAATTAGTGATTTGCATATATTCTACCATCCTTGCATCCCTGGGATAAATCCCATATGATAATAAGTGTATGATCATTTTAATGTATTGCTGGATCTGGTTTGCCAATATTTCATTGAGGATTTTAGCATCTATGTTCATCAGCGACATTGACCTGTAGTTTTCTTTGTTGTGTCTTTATCTGGTTTCAGAATTAAGATAATGTTAATCTCATAAGAAGATATTGGGAGTCTTCTCTCTTCTTGGATTTTTTGGAATAGTTTGAGAAAGATCAGGGTTAACTCTTCCTCAATGTTTGGTAAAATTCACCTGTGAAACCGTCCCATCTAGGGTTTTTGTGTGTCGAGAGTTTTTTGATGACTGCTTCAATTTTGTGAGTTTTATTGGTTTATTCAGGGGGCCTGCTTCTTCTTGACTCAGTTTTGTAGGATTATATGTTTCTAACAATTTTCCCATTTAGCTCAGGTTGTCAAATTTCTTGGCATACAGTTGTTCATAGTAGTTTCTGAGAGTCTTTTGTGTTTCTTTGATATTAGTTGTAATTTCTCCTCTTTTATTTCTGATTTTATTTATTTGGGTGGGTCCTCTCTCCTTTTTTCTTGGTCAGTCTGGTTAAAGGTTTGTCGATTTGTTCATCTTTTCAAATAACCAGCTCCTGGATTTATTGGTTCTTTTTATTGTTCTTTTAAACACTATAAACAAATTCATACATGAAAGAATAAGTCTTATACCAACGTTCTTATGGGAATTTCTTTGGAATGAAGAGGAGTAAAAGGAAAACAAATCTGAAGGATTAGTTTTCTGTAACCAGTTTCATTATGAACTCTTTCTTGCACCACAAGGTTGATTTCTAAGTGCTTCGTTTCATAATGTTTACTGCTAAAATATCTGCATTCAGAAAAATAAAAGGACAATTTTCTTTTATTTTTTAATTTAATTTTACATTACAGTACATATGATATTAACAACTGAATATATTCTCGGAAATGGAAACATCATTAATGAGGTATCTGAGGCTTTTAAAATAAGCAACAAAAACTGCAGCAAAAGTAAACATATATGTGACCTGAAACTCATAAATATTTCATTTTTCATATAAAATCCCCCATATTAAATATCATTTTTAATTAATTAATACTCATGGGGAAACCTTTAATATGATAGCGTCATCTCTAAATACAATAAAACCATATGCTTTAAATTGTCATACTTTCACTTACATGATATGAGAAAAATCCTGGCAGTATCATGTAGATTTAAGCTATATTTTAGGGAATCATTCACTTCTAAAAATCCATCCTCTAAATCAAGATTGGTGAAAATCTATGAGAAAAATGTCTTAGTAAAAAACCGAGGTGACTTCTGTGATTCTTTGTTATTTTGCTGACATTTACCATCTCTCAAAATACACATTGCTTTTCCCTGAAAATGAACATAACCAAGGCATAGGTGACATGGGTAAATATCAAAAGAAATGGAATCATTCAGAAAATATTACAGTTGAATAAGTAAAGGTGCTTTTAAAATATTCAACTGCTGGTGCAGATGCTATGTATTACCTGATACCTTTGGATGAGGTAATAACCTTTGCAAAGTGATATTGTTTAAATTTGTTTATATAAAATGGAAACTCTGTTATAACTGAAAATCTGTAACCAAAAGCTAAGGCAGTACACCTAAATTCTCTGCCATGTTTTGAATATAAATTAATTCAAATAAAATGTTTAACAAACACTTGTTCTCATTGTAACCTGAAAATACTGTATGTGTACACACACGGACACACACATAGGCAAACTGATATACCAACACAAGGAAAATTGCTTATAGTTAAATCTAAATGGTGGAAAATATAGCATGGTAAAATTATAAACATGTTTTATACCCAGGTTTCAAACTATGAAATAAATTATCTACTCTCAAAGTTTTAATAAATTAGTAAGTACAGTACCTTTTAGCAACTATATTTCTATTAAAGATATTTTTAGAAATATTTTCAGTGGTTTTTTTTACTGAAAATGTTTTTGTCACATGCTTTTCCTTATTCAGTGCTTTTGTGTCATTTTATATTATAACAAAAACTTTATAAGACTCATGAAATAATGACATTTATAACAAAAATAATATATGTAAAATTCAAACACAAAGTTTCCTTTTTAACCATCACTACTATATGTTTTTTATTCAACCAATAATGGTGTTACTGGTTTTCTTCACTCCAGCATCTGTGGTTGATGGTTGACAGCTCTGTCCATGAAGGACCTGGAGCTTCACACTATCAGAGGCAAAAGGAGCAGTAAGACCAGCGGCCATGGGGTTCCTATGGACTTTATGTCAGGATTGAGTCAATGCATCCAGAAATTCAATGCCATTTGATAAAAGTTAGAACACTTTACTCCAGGGATATGATACAACCCTGTTCTTTTTTCCTAAATCATCCTCTTTAGCTTTCTAAAATGGCAAGTCTGAATAGCTGTTAAATGCTAAATCATTCATGTTTATAAAACTGTAATTTTGGTTAAAAAGTTCATTATGAAGAACTTTTTTTTAATTGTACAATTTCTGATAATAAAAAAAGCTAATCTTTTGCTGGGGCTTAAGACAGGGTTCTATGGGAGGAATAATCACCTTACTCCTCCCCAAAGCATAAACTGACTACTCCTTCCTACATGGTTGGGATGCTATGAATACCAAGTAAATTTAAAGCAGGCTTTTATAAATTAGGGAAAATAATTTAATGCTATTGATGCAGATGTTCATGGATATGGTGATCTGAAGGATTCCCAGTCATGTACTTTTTATGTAAACTTTTTGGGGAAGCCAAGAGAATTCTCTTGAGGCTGTCTCAGTTACTGCACAAGGTGCTCTATAATTGGAACTGAAAGGGATTTTGAAGAATGAGTTGAAAAAGGAGGATATGCTTGCAGTTTCTAATATGAAAGTTGATAGCACATGATAAAATTTGAGAGAATGGAGGTGTTTCATCAGCACCCTGTTAAATGTTACAGCAAATTGACTCTATCTATCCTAATTTGGAGATTTTCAAATGAAATTATGAAGATCATGAATTATGATAAAAATGCTTGAATAATACTTTTGGTTTCAGGTTTGATATGTAAAGAACTTGGAAGTGTCATTCTCAACCTAACAACAAGAAAAAGCCAAATAAGTTGAAAAATCAATGTCTTTTCCTAGACCCTTTAGAAGGCTGATGTTACCTGGCAAATCAGCACCTAGAAATCTGAAGACGTTGGCAACCTCAAGTCATAATAGTGTCTGGACCACAAACTTGTAGGAATACTTAAATGCTAATTTTGATGATGTTCCAGAGTCTCAGTGAGGACTGCCTTGAAATTAGGAACACTCTACCACCTTTGTATGTTTTACCCTTATAAATCCCACCAGATTCTCATGGTGAGAAGCCAAGAAAGACCCTCTCCTGTTCTGGGAAAGGGAAGAAAAGAGTAAACTTAGGGAGAAAGACTCTACCAGAATCTTATTCTACCTGAAAGACTGACAATTTTCCAAATCCAGCCAATTCTAGGCTTTTTATAACAGCTAAAGAGAAGAAAGAAGTTATGAAATACATGTGCATTTTCATAGCTCAGGGACACAGGCCCACTAAAAGATTGAGAATTTATCATAAAGTTATAGAATCTATTCTCTCCCTGACATTTCACTACCATACCAGTAGGAATCCAGTATAATAAGTTTAAATTACAGCTGAAAGATCTGCAAGATACAAACTGTATCTGAGGACAAGTTCCTAAGGAAGGCAAAAGATAACAAGTGAGTAATGTAAGCCTAGAGAAGAAATTTCTAAGAAAGAATTAAAACATGGCAAATGGACAGATACAGATTTAAAGTCTCTGGCATGTTCCACTATACTACATCAAACAATTCACAGCTCATAGCCAAATTAACATAACCTCACAGTAAAAGGCTACTTATCACGTTTCAAAGGCCCTGTATATCATATCTAGCTTTCGGTGAAAAATTATAAGGCTTACTAAAATGTTCAAAAAATAAAAAAAGAATTCAGCCTGAGACACAAAGTAATCATTGTAGGTAGACTCAGATAAGACACAGAGTTTTGGAATTATTTCACAGAAAATTTAAAACAGTTAATTATGATTCAAATGTAAGGTCTCTATAGTAGTCCTTCCTTAACTGTGATGGACACTTTTCAAGTCCCCCATTGGATACCTGAAACCCCAGATAACACTGAACCCTATTTAAAATATTTTTTCTTACATATATTTACCTAAGATAAAGTGTAATTTGTAAATTAGGCAAGGAAGGGATTAACAACAGTAACAAAAAGTAAAACAATTATAGCAATATACTGTAATACAAGTTACATGAACATAGACTCTATTTAGGTCTTCCACACACAAATACAATGACTTCTATTTTAAGCACTTGTAAGCATTCTGGCTGTAACTTTCTCAGTTTTTGAATTGCAACAGCAAAACTAGTATTAATTTCATTTTCATTATTCACTATTTCATAGATTTGTTTCTACCATAAGTCTTAGCAACCTCAGCATACAATTTTCCTTAAGTTGAGAACTCCCTCCTTTTTATTTAAAGGAAGCACTTCATAACACCTCTTTGACATGTGTCAATTGCCAGTCTCACTACTTTCAAGCTTTTAGGCTATCATTAAGCAAAGCAATGGTTACTTGAACACAACTGAGATACCACAACAATGGATTTGATAGTCAAGATGGCTACTAATCGGCAGGTAGTGTGGATAACATGGCTACACTGAGCAAAGCGATGTCCCAGGGGCAAGGTAAAGCTAGACTGTGTGAGATTTCATCAGGTTATTCAGAACAGTGTGCAATTTAAAACAGTGTGTGAACAAACTTGTTTGTTTATGGAATGTTCTATTTAATATTTTCAGATAGTGGTTTACTGCAGGTGACTGAAACCATGAAAAGTGGAACTGTAGATAAGCGGGGGGTACTGTAATAGGAAAACTAGATATGCAAGAACCCATGGGTAATGCAAAGAGAAGGAAATTCTGACAAATAATAAGAAATGATAGAAATAAAAACATAAACATAAATGATAAATGCCTTTATGGACTATTAGGATTAAAAAGTTTTTCGATGGTCTCGTTAGTACACAAGACAATACTGCGATGGAATCACTGAACAAGAAAATAGGGCAACAGAAACTTTTTAATCTAAAAGTAAAAAAATAAAATCATTATCATCATCAGAGCATAACATACAAGAACTGTGGGGGTATTTGAAAAGTTGTAATAAACACATAATTGTAATAACAGCAGAAGAAAAGAGAGAAAACTGAGCAGAAGAACTATTTGAAGTAATAGTAGGTGAATTAAAAAAAACAATGACAGGAGTGAAAGCAAAAAGTTAGGCATCACAGATAACACTATGCAAGATATATGCCCAAAACTCTATGTTTGTATATATCATATGTAAACTGTTAAAAAAAACAAAAACAGAAATAAAATCTTAAAAGAATATGGAGGAAGGGGCACACCTTATCTATCAATCAACAGGAATAAAAATTAGAGCAGACTTCTCAGAAACCATTCAAGGAAGAAGAAAGTGAGGTGAATTATTTAACCTAGAATTATTCAAGTATATGATCCTTTAAAAGTGAAGAACACAGAATAATTTGTCAGACAAAAAAAAAAAGGTAGGAATTCATTTTAAAAGAGATGTTTTAAAAAATGTTAAAAACAAAGAAACCAACCTCAGGGGGAAGGAAAATAAGGTTAGTCCAACACTTCAATATATATAAAGAATGAAATAACATCAGAGAAGAAATAAAAATATAAGAACATTTTTTAGTTTTCTTAATTTATCTAAAAGATAAGTTTTGTTTAGGGTGAAAATATTATCAGTATATTAGTGATTATTGCATGTGAATAACAGCAATATTATAATAATGGGAGAAAATGATTTGAAATACTCTCTCACATGGTATCTACACTGCATGTGAAGCAGTATATTGTTATCTGAAGAGAGAAAGGTCAATTAACAATGTGAATTTTAAATATTAGGGAAACTACTCATCAAATTTTCAAAAAGAAATATAGCTGAAATGTTAAACAGGCCATACAATGGAATCACATAAAATGCTCAGTTCAAACATGCAAAGGTAGAAAAAGAGGGGAAATAGAACAAAGAACAAATGTAGTAAATATAAAACAGTTAAGACATGTTCTATATTAATCCAATTATATAATAATTATTTTATGACAAAAATTTTAGAATGAATAAAAAAGGTCAATATACATGATGTAAAAAATAAGCCCACTTGACTAAAAAGACTCAGATTAAAAGTAAAAGGTTGGAGAAAGATATACTTTGTTAACACTAATCAAAAAAGCTGGAATAACTATACTAATTTGAGACAAAGTAGACTTCAGAGTAAGGTAAACTCTAAGGGATAAGAAAGGACTTTATATAATGATAAAGGAGTTAATTCTCTAAGAAGGCATAACTATGTTTGTATGTATATATACCTGCATGTATATGTATATATGTAAGTATACCTGTATACCGTATATGTACCTAAAAAGTGAGCATCAAAATACATAATAATGCTAGTGCCACAAGAAAAAAAATCACAAATCCAAAACTGTACTTAGAGAATTGAACATCTCTTTTTCAGTAAATGATTGATCAAGTGGGCAGAAAATCAACAAGGGGTTAGTTGACCTGAACAGTCCTATCAATCATCTCAATGTAATTGACATTTATTGAATACTACATCCAGCAAAAGTGTTATGCTTATTCTTCTAAAACCTACATGAAAAATTCAGCAAGATAGAATGTATTCTGAGAAATAATGCATACATTAGCTATGTTTTAAAGATGGTGCCATATAGAGAATATTAGACCACGAAGGAATTTAAATATAAATCAATAACAGAAAGATAACTGAAAAACCCCAAATTATTTGAAGACTAAGCAACAAACTTCTAAATAACGCATGGGTCAAAGAAGAAGTTTTAAAATATTTTTATAAACATTTACTAAAATAAAATGAAAACAAACCTAACGAAAATGTGTGGAATGCAGTAAAAGCAGTGCTTAGAAATTTATAGCATGAAAGCATAAATTAGAAAATAAGAAAGATCTAAATAACCTGAGCTTCCATCTTGCAAAACTAGAAAAACAGAACAATTTGGTAAGGCAAACAGGAGAAAATAAATAATAAAAAATGAGACCCGAAATCAGTAAAATTTTAAACAGAAAAGCAATAGATAAATAACTAAACCCAAAAACTGGGGGATATTTTGTATATTTTATTGGTTATGCTATTATAATTGTCCCATTTTTTTCTCCCCTTCATCCTCTCCAAATTGCACCCCATCCCATTATCACCTCGCCACTTTTCATGTCAATGAGTTGTACATATCAGTTCTTTGTCTTCTCAATTTCCTATACTATTCTTAACCTCTGTCTGTCTATTTTGTTTTCTTTTGTTTTGTCAACCTTTCCCCCCAGCACTTTCCCAGGCCTGACTCACCCCCACCTCCCACCTTCAATTCTTCCCCATTTGGCTTTGTCCATGGGTCCTTTATGCATGTTCTTTGGTGACCCTTCCCCTCCTTTTCCCCCATTTTCCGCCTCCCTCCTCCCCTCTGGTTACTGTCAGTTTTTTATTTCATTGTTGCTGGTTATATTTTTCTTGCTCTTTTGTTTTGTTGATTAGGTTCCAATTATAGGTGAGATCATATGGTATCTGTCTTTCACCACCTAGCATATTTCACTTAGCATAATGCTCTCCAGTTCCATCCATGTTGTTGCAAAGGGTTAATAGCTCTCTCTTTCTTTCTGCTGCATAGTATTCCATTGTGTAAATGTACCATACATTTTGATCCACTCATTTACTGTTGGACACTTAGGTTGCTTCCAACTCTTGGCTATTTTAAATTGTGTTGCTATGAAAATTGGGATGCATAGGTTCTTTTGAATTGGTGTTTCAGGATTCTTAGGATATAGTCCTAGCAGTGGAATTGCTGAGTCAAAAGGTAGTTCCATTTTTAGCTTTTTGAGGAAATTCCAAACTGTTTTCCACAGTGGTTTCACCAGTCTGCATTCCCACTACCAGTGTTCTAGGGCTCCCTTTTCCCCACAACCTCATCAGCACTCGTTCTTTGATGATTCGTTCATGGTTGCCATTCTGACTGGCATGAAGTGATATCTCACTGTGGTTTTAATTCACATCTCTCTGATGGCAAGTGATGCTGCGCGTCCTTTCATATGTCTCTGGGCCCTGTGTATGTCTTCCTTGGAGAAGTGTCTGTTCAGGTCTTTTGCCCATTTTCTAATTGGATTGCTTGTTTTCCTAGAATGGAGTCATGTGAGATCTTTATATGTTTTAGACCTCAAACCCTTGTCCGAGGTATGATTGTCAAATATATTTTCCCATACTATTGGTTCCCTTTTTATTTTGCTGATGTTTTCTTTAGCCATACAGTAGCTTCTTCTTTTGCTGAAGTCCCATTTGTTTATCCTTTCCTTTATATCCCTTGCTCTAGGGGACATATTGATGAAAATATTGCTGCATGGAATATCTGAGAAAAACCGATTCTTCATAAGATAAATAAAATTGATAAACCTCTATCAAGATTAATAAGAAAAAAAGAGAAGATACAAATAACAGAATGTGAGAGGTCTCCACTATTGAGTCTTTGGACATTAAATAATAATAAAGGAATTCTGTTAACAATTCTCTGCCCCCTAATTTAATAACTTAAGGAAAAAGGATCAAATATTTTAAATATACAAACTATAAAAACTCATGCAAGAGAAACAGGTAATTTCAATAAACCTATGTTTATTAAAGAATATGAATCTATAACTCATATCCTTCCATGAAAAGGAAAAAATAGCCCATATGATTTCACTTGTGAATTCTATTAATGCCCATTCTCTACAATCTCTTCTTAAAAGCAGAAATAGGGAACTCTTTCTAATTGTGTTATAAGACCAACATTACTTTAAAACCCAAACCAGAAAGAGGTATAAAGAAATGCACTATCAAGTCATAAAAATACTTAGATACTTCTTAAATACATATTACTAAATTTAAAAGTTTAGCTACAAAAATGTGCATGTAAATTTAGAGGAAACATTAGTATGGGTTATGTAGATATCCAACAAAATACAAAACTAAGTAAATAAGATGTGTTTGTTTTTGAGAGATTGGCATGAAGATTTCCGTGCTGCTTTTCAGTTCTGTGTTAGTTATTGGGGTTTGGAACGTAGAAGGGCAAAAGGAAACTCAGACCCCTCAACCATAGGTGAGTGAAAAGGGAAAACACTGTATCAAAACTTGTTTGAAACTTTTGTGGAATAATTCCTCAAGGACAAGGCCAATGCACGTCTGCCAAGTGGGTTACATTGGGACTGTTCTTAGTAAACCCAGTGGCTTTAAATAGATATTCTCTTGAATGGATTTATTTTACAATAAATTTCACTTATCCCACAACAGAAACAGCTTTGAAAATTAAAATTAGATGTTTAGAATGGTGCACGATCATTAGGGTAAGGAAATGGACAAGGAAGCAATAATGTATGGAAATTTCACATTACATGATATATTGTATTTATTTTAAAATTTATTTTCAATTACAGTTGATATACAATAATATGTTCAAAATATTGCATTTTAATTGAAATGTTTGCCCATTAATAATAAGAGAAAGAAATATATATTAGTCAGCAATCCCTTTAAATGTCTTGGCTTGAGTGTGTAGGAACTACATATATTTCTCATCTAACAAAAAATAATGTTTTTTGTTTTACTTGGTTATAATTGGTCTGGGTTTGAACTTGCACATATCCAATGTTACTGACACAATGTTAATATTAAAATAGACAGTACATTTTCCTAAAGATACCTTGGAATGGCCATAACTTCATTCATGTAACCAAATGAGGATCAAATGTGACTTAGGTTCCATCACCAAGAATTAGGTATAGTCATTTGATTCTTTATCTGTGAAATCCTATTGTGTCTTCTAAGCAAGTGGAGTGAAGGAGAAGTGTTAGCAAGGATATTTGTATTGTAAACTCTGCGATTCAACTGTTCCTCTAAAATGGAGAGCTAGATCATAAGGGAAAGTGGATGGGTAGGCAGGTGAGATGGGCTGGGGAGGAGGTGGTTCAAATAAGTAATAAATAGAAATCAGAGGAGCTCATAGTAAATGAACGTGGTGCTTAAAATCAGACCACAGTGCCCCTGAAGGATACAATCATTCTATTTCCAGCAGAGCCCTCAAAACCAAAGAATAATATCCATGTTTCTCTCCTATCACTTTAGTGACTATGCTGGAGAAAACCTACAGACCTAGTCTCCATGGAGTAGGAAAATGGGACTATTGATCTATAAACTTTATGTAAAAATTCCACTTACATAATCTGGAGATCAGAAGAGACAAAGTATATTCCGATGACTTGAATTATGAGCTGTAACTGCTTGACTCCCAGTTAATATCCTGATTTACCATTCTGACCATTTTTCAGTTGATCCCGCGAAGGAGTACCAATGAATCACATAGCATAGGCAGTAATGAAAAGCAAAGCTTATGCATTATATAAAACCAAAATTCAAAACCTTGTAATTTTAAGACAGCTGCCTGAATATGATGAAAAGCAGATTGTAGCTCCTGGCCTGATATTTCACACTTTAGTTTGCTCATTTAAATACATCAAATATGAATTTGGATGAAATTTATTTAAGAACACTGGAAATGGTACTTGAACAGCCTTCAAAGCAGGTGTGTTTGAGTGTGGATTTGTGGCTTAATACCACCTGTAATGACCATTCAGAGTTACACAAAGGACATTTATGGGAAAATTATGGTGCACACAGTGAGTCTGAGAGTGCAAACAGCAATTTGAATCTAGATAATGTTCTCAAACTGCATGAATGTGATTAATATTCAAAGACGACAATATATAGAGAGGACTAATCAATAATTCCATATATTTTCAGGGGACTTTAGCAGCTTTTCATGGGGTATTGTCAGGCTGTCCTAATGTTGATGGAAGCCAGAAACCGTGTTAAGGAAACTACCACTTTTGAGAATATCAGAGGGAAATGTATTTTAGAAAGTAAGGGGGATTGTACATTGCTGAAAATCAGTCTGGAAGGATAATAAGGCCAAAAGTGAAAGAATTATAATGACTCTGAATGACTCTAACTCAGAATTTATGAACCTTATGCTGTTGAAATTTTGGACTAGATAATTCTTTGTTGCAAGCACATTGTACAGTGGGTAGCAATATTGCTGGCTTGAACTATTAGAGTTAATAGTCCGGGCATCGAAAATGTCTCCAGGCATCATTGCCTGTGCCCCTGGAAACAAAACTGCCCCTAATTGAGAACTTTTTCTCTACTGGATAACCATACTTATCAACAATGATGGTGAGGGCCCATATCCTCACAAAGGAAGAACTATTATTTATGAAATTATGGATATGATGATTTTGAAGGACACTGACTGTGAGTACATAAGAACCAAGCTAAATAGTGAAATTATTATAACACACTATGTGAAGGCTAAGTTTTAGGACATCATCACTTGTTGATATGGCTATACTGTTGCTCTCTAACAACCCAGACATGAAAAATTCAAAAAGACTGTCTTCACTGTGCTACTATTATTTGACATTGGACAAATAGAGGCCCAAACCATATTACCTTATGAGAAACAGTTATGTGGGATTATATAGCAACAGGTGGACACTGGTATCTTTAAAAAACTGTGCCTTGCTATCTGATGGACAGGTATCCTCGCCAAACAATTAGAATCCAGACTTTGCTGAACACTGATCTCAAGTCACAATCTGCCACTGGGAATATGTGGGAAATTTTAGCTGAGGAAAGGCCACTTAAATTTTAACCCCTTTGCCTCAACTACACATCACTGAAATAAATTTTCTGTCATTTCATGATAGAATTAAGTGAAAAGTGAAGCCTTACTGACATCATTTTTTTGAGTTTTGGGGGGTATATTTTATTGATTATGTTATTACAGTTGTCCCATTTTTTTCACTCCTTTATATCCTCCGCTCTGCACCCCATCTCATCATCCCCACACCTCTTAGTTCATGTTTATGGGTTGTACATATCAGTTCTTTGGCTTCTCAATTTCCTGTACTGTTCTTAGCCTCCCCTGTCTCTCTCTCTCTCTCTCTCTCTCTCTCTCTCTTTTTTTTTTTTTTTGGTCAAAATTTCCTGCCACCACTTTCTCCAGCCCTACCCATTCCCACCTCCCACCCTCAATCCTGCCCCATTTGGCTTTGTCCATGGGTCCTTCATGCATGTTCCTTGATGACCCTTCCCCTCCTTTCCCCCTGCTTTCTGCTTCCCTCCCCCCCTCTGGTTACTGTCAGTTTGTTCTTTATTTCAATGTCGCTGGTTCTATTTTGTTTGCTTGTTTGTTTTGCTGATTAGGTTCCACTTATAGGTGAGATCACATGGTATCTATCTTTCACCGCCTGGTTTATTTCACTTAGCATAATGCTCTCCAGTTCCATCCATGGTGTTGCAAAGGGTAATAGCTCTCTCTTTCTTTCTGCTGCATAGTATTCCGTTGTGTAAATGTACTGTAGTTTTTTGATCCACTTGTTTACTATTGGGCACTTAGGTTTCTCCTAACACTTAGCTATTGTAAATTGCGCTGCTGTGAACATTGGGGTGCCTGGGTTCTTTTGAATTGATGTTTCAGGATTCTTTGCGTATAGTTCCAGCAGTGGAATTGCTGAGTCAAAAGGCAGTTCCATTTTTAGCTTTTTGAGGAAATTCCGAACTATTTTCCAAAGTGACTGCACCAGTATGCATTCCCACCAACAGTTCACTAGGGTTCCCTTTTCTCCACATCCTCATCAGCACTCGTTCTTTGATGATTTGTTTATGATGGCAATTCTGACTGGTGTGAAGTGATATCTCATTGTGGTTTTAATTCGTATCTCTCTGATGGCAAGTGATGCTGAACATCCTTTCATATGTCTCTGGGCCCTGTGTATGTGTTCCTTGGAGAAGTGTCTGTTCAGGTCTTTTGCCCATTTTCTAATTGGATTTTTTGTCTTCCTGGAGTGGAGTCATGTGGGATCTTTACATGCTTTGGAGATCAAGCTCTTGTCCGAGGTATCATTGGCAAATGTATTTTCCCATACAGTTGGTTCCCTTTTCATTTTGCTTATGTTTTCTTTAGCCATACAGTAGCTTCTTCTTTTGTTGAAGTCCCGTTTGTTTATTCTTTCCTTTATATCCCTTGCTCTAGGGGACATATTGATGAAAATATTGCTCCATGGAATCTGAGATTTTCCTGCCTATGTTCTCCTCTAGGATTTTTATGTTGTCACAACTTATATTTGAGTCTTCCATTCATTCTGAGTTTATTTTTGTGAGTGGTATAAGTTGGTGGTCAAATTTATTTTCTTTCTTGTCTTTTTTTTTTTTTACATCATAGCTGTCCAGATACCCCAACACCATTTGTTAAAGAGACTACTTTTACTCCATTTTATGTTTCTGCCCCCTTTGTCAAATGTTAATTGGCCATAGAGACATGGGTTTATTTCTGGGCTCTCTATTCTGTTCCATTGAGCTATGTGTCTGTCCTTATCCCAGTACCAGGCTGTTTTGATTATAGTGGCCTTATAATATAGTTTGATATCAGGTATTTTCATCCCTCCTGCCTCATTTTCAAGATAAAAAAAAATATGGATAGTTTTATTTGAAGCTCACAATTGTTGAAATAACTATGGATAACCTTTGTCCATGAAAATAAGTATGCATTAAAGACCTTATATTAAAAATACTCAAGTAATTATGGGTGATTAAGAAAAAAGTAATATATGACCTAGTAAATCAGTAGCAAAAGACCAGGAAAGAAATCCAATCATGATTAACATGGTTTGTAGAGGGAACTCTTATTCCACATTGGATTGTTCATTCCCAGTGTTTACTGGAGTCTTTGCAGGGTCGCTCTTTTGTATAATATTTTACAAAAATCACTGTAATAAAAACAGTAAAAGATACATAAGGATTATATAGAAAAACCATACTGACAAAGGAAAAACTGTGTAAAGTGGCAGGTACTGATTCCATTTCTTCCTTTTAGAAGGATGCCCGTAAGAAAGATGGCTAATGATTCCATCAAATGTCCTTGTTAATGTAATGTTAGATCCCTGACTACTAAGACAGTGACATTTGCTAATAGAAAGGTCCTTGTTTAAATAATGCTTAGAGGTCTCATGGTATTTTGAGCCAAGAGCACAGCTGACACTTCAAGAAAGAAAGTGGGAAATCACATTGGTAACCCTGAACACTTTCTACTCTGCCTGAGCCTGTGGTTTCTTGTGTCCTTGAAATTATTAGTAAAGTTTAAATTTGAGTAATATTTTTGTTATTTTAATTTGTTTTGACAACCTGATCTTTTATAATAACTTTGGAAGATCTCTTTTGTGGCCTTATATATTAAATTCCTCCATGTTTTGCGGTTGTAAGAGTAAAGGTTAACACTAGAGGAGTTATAATGAGGATGCTGCATATATTGAAGAGTGAGTATTGTTCTGTCTCTCCAGGATAATCTAGAGTTTTGAAATATGCAGGGAGATAAACAGGTCCCTATGATGAGATTAACAGTACTAGAAAAAGAAAATCACCAGTACAAACCAACCAATTCTCAATGGAATTGGGAAATGCCCAATGGAGGACAGTCATAGAGATAAAATGGGTATGTGAATTAATCTAGAGAATGAGAAATGTTAATTCATTAAGAAAGACATCTGTACACGCACAGATGTACCCAACTGAGTTTTAGCTAAGTGTCCTACTTTGGAGTATATATGTAGATTACTGTGGTAGCAGAATACATTTATTAACACTGATGTGTCATTATCTATATCCATGAAAAATGGAAAAAATTTTGGATACATATTGATATTATGTATTCTACAAGGAAGCTTTTGCAAATTCAGTTTACAAAATTGATTATCTATAATATTTATGCTAATGTTAATTACAATATAACAAAAATATTTCAGATGTGATTATGTGCATTCATTTTCCTTTATTTATACAGTCATTTTCTTACTCTTAAAAAATGAGCTGTAAGAAAACTATCTCACACATTAGTGCACTTCATTTTAAATAACAATCGACATATGCACAGTGTATAGTGCAGAACTCATGTACTAGCGCTGTGCTGGATGCTGTTGTGTCCCCCTTCATGTCTGTGGACCTTACCATTATGGTATACGCAGACCGCTAATTCCAATATCCAGCACTGCAGGTTTTGGTTCTACTCTGCTTCTGTGGGCGGGTATAGACATGCCAGGGAAAAGCCCTCAGTCAAAATGTCAAGGAATCAGCAGATAAATAGCACAGTTCTATAATTTTTCATGTGAAATAACTGAAGCCCAGGGACAAGCCTGTTAGATAAGATTTTCTTCAGCAATGAGTGTACCAAAATATTCAGTCTAGCTGCAAATAAAGTTATATATATTAAATGGTTATTTATAAAGCTAACACAGTTTTTGTTTTGAATGCACACGTAAGCATACACATAAGCACCAATGTACACATTCAACGTTCATAGTGATCTATAAATGCTGGCTTTTACTATCTTGCCAAAACTTGTCAATATTTGCCCTTAAAAGTGCTAATATTGACTATTTATTGGCAGTAGCACAAAATCAGAAAACACTAAGTTTCTCAGCATGAAAAAGAAAAAATGTATAATGTAGACTGACAAACATGACTCTTTCTCGTGAATCTCTTCTTGCATGTGACTACAATTTAATGTGTTCCTTTTACAATTTGATGAATCAGTTTTCTGGGGATTTTTGCCATGTGATATTGTTGGTTTAACTTCTCATAGAATCCCTTTGATTTTTAAAAATTAGTAACTTTTATTTTTAGTAATTTAAACAAAGCATGTGGTATAAGAAATTTTGAATAAACATTCTTTTTTTCTCATAATCATCACATTCATCTCCCATTTCCAAAGAAGAAAATTTCTTTTCTGAATTTTGATTTTAACACTTCTTGTTTTTATTTATAGTTTAGTTATAAATGGGTGAATTATTAAAACATTTTATTGAGTTTGATTAAATTAGCATTTATATAAAATCTTAAGTATATATTCTGTAATTTTAAGTATAATATAAACTTAATATTATACTTTTTGAACTTAGATTATAGGTTGATTTTTAGTTCATTCACTTCGATTTATGATATTTAAATTTAAATTTATTACATTATGACTAAAGAAATTTAGTTAATGTATTAAAAAGTTAGTTAAATGTAAATTTATTACATTATGCCTAAAGAAATTTAGTTAAATGTAAAACGGCAGCTTGTAAATTTTGCTGTTTTACATATACAGAAAATGTAAAATTTCTGGGTGCCAGTATGTGAACAATTTTAACTTGATTAGCTATTGTGTTGAGTTTTTAGCAGACACTTAAAATATCAGTCAGTGGTGCAATATATGACTTAAAAATTCTTCCTGGCAGTAAGTGTAGCATTTTTAAAAACCATATGTGGAGGTGTGTTTGAATGTTGGATGATAACCAGAAAGGTTAAACATTTGGGAACAAATCCTGCAGAAAGACGGAAGAAATCATATAACTCATTTCAGGCCTCACTAAAGTTCGAATTTTCTTTTACTTCAGTCAGAAACCACTGATTTTATACTCTTAAATTTTATGCATTACATGATTGAATTTTAATTTTTTAATATCGCTTAAGCTTCTATATGGAGAAGGGAATAGGAGAGACACTGAATACATAGAGAGCAAGCAAGTGGCTAAAATGGTATATCAAACAAGGGATACTTTTAAAAAATTACATTTTGACAATATAAATGAAAAGAAGTGGACAAATAGATGTGTTAATAAGGAAGTAATGTAATCAGATAGGAGGTGAGGGAGAGGTTAAAAGTCATTGTCATTGAAAATTTTTAGCTTTCTGGTCCCAGCATGTAAGTGAACACTGACACGATTTGCTGAAATGGGAAACTTCGAGAAGGGTCAATTGGAAAAGAGGTGTAACTAACTATTTAACGTACATTTTGAACATATTACGCTGACGCCTTTTGATACATTCAAATGGAAATTTTGAGTGTGCACTTAGATATATAAATCCAAAAGTCAGAAGAGAAGTGAAGATTGGAAGTAGAGGATTGTGTGTAAACACTTATGAATTTTAGTAATCGCCTAGGGAGTAGATTTAATCACCTTGAGAAAATATCTATGATGATAAGAAAAGAATACTAAGAAAAATATGACTAATTCTATTACTCGACAATGACCTTAAGCAAGAAAAACCAACAAGAGAGACATAGAGGGATCATAAAGACAGGTAAGACAGGAGCCAGGCCCACTCGCCACTTTGCACTAGGGAAGAGTGTGTTTGAAGGCTGAGTGGCCCGCGGTGCTGAGCGCTGCTCTGCAGTAAGGAGGTTGGGGAGTGAAGTCCACCTATCAGACTTAATGACATTTACATTATTGATTTTAGTTTTTGAGTTCATTACTTATAAAGTAGGGATAACCTCGAATAAGAAAATCCCCGATTTTTCTGTGTGAAGCTTTCGTTGTGTCCAATAAAGACAATGACCTTTGAACACAAACATCAGAGGCAATTCAGAATACTATTTTTAATTTACTTAAAAGCAAGCAATACTACCAAAACAGATGGACCGTACAACCAAAACCACAAAACAACCACCTCTGGGCTTTCATTCGTTTTACTTCTTTTCTAAGAAAAGTCTTCAAAAAGAACTGGAACTTAGAACAAAAAAGCTTTCAAATTTGACTGTTCACCAAAAATTATCATCATACATCAAACAAACCTTATGGGGTTATCTATTTCTATAAACTCTATTTGCAGCAGAACTCTTGAAGAAATGGTTCAAGCTGATAATAAAGGTTTCTTTTGGGGGTTAGGCTGTGTATTTGATGATACATAAAGGAATCATTTTAATAAACTAGGTAAATAATTTGGAATATATTGCTTCTTCAGCTGGCCCTAGGACATCATTGTAGTGGAGGATGACAGGCAAATGAACATTTTCTTATAATTTTCACATGAAAACCAGAAGTTTTTCTGTTAGCTGCAGATTGCTATTTATTTTCTAATGATATTTTATAGAATCATGTCAGCGTGAAGGGAAAGCTCAGGGATCCTCAATGATAACTAGTAGGTCTTTTCTGTGTTCTTCCTTTTTTAATTTGCATATCTAAAATGCAATTATTTAATAGAATTAGTTCATTAGTTGCTGTATTTGGTTATAATTAGGGGAAAAGTGAGCCTACGATCGATCCTCTTCCACCTCTTCAAGGAGAACTAGTTTTGAATTCTGTCCTGCCACCATCCTACCAAAAGAGAATTCTACATTTTTTAAGCACGGAATCATCTTTACCCTAATTACTGCAATTTTTTCTCCTTAAAATTATCTAAGGTAAAATTTCAACTAATTTTCAGTTCTTAAATGTAACACTTTAATTCTGTACAGAAGTTAATCTTATTGTTTCAATTAAATCCCTGTTCTTTCCTCTGATGTCAAATATGGTTTGGTTTTGTTTCTTTTTTTTTTTTTTTGCAAATTCTTTCTAATACTTCCTTCTATTTGAACCAATAGCACAGGATTAAGATACACAATTCTTAAACCCTTAATGCTTTCTAGTACTCTATACCAGATCCCTTTGCTAAAACTACTTCTTAAAAAATCTTAGCACAAAAGAATTTTGTACCATTATTTTGATATACGTGCTTGAGTTCTTAAAAATGCAAAGACTGTCTTATAAGAGTTATAATTGAATCTTTTAATTATACATAATTATATCAACAATACATGAATATATATGCATGTTTATAATAAAATACATATTTCATAAAATATATTATCATATCTTGTATTTTACATAAACAGATTTTAGTTAATACAATGTGTATTTTACATATTTATGTGTTATGCAAAAATGTATTTTTACACACAAACATACACATGTTCATATATACCTTAGTGTTACCAATAAATATTTGTCCAAAGCTCATTGAGGTATTAAGTAGCACTTAAGATATTTAGGAATTGTTATGCATTGTTACCCCATTAATCAAATAGCAGGCCATTTATTTCCTGAAATACACACTTGTTTATTATCATCAGTAAGTGTTCATATCAAATACAAAATTCTCAAAATATTTATTAGTCAGTATCATTCAATTACAAAGTAATGAGATATGTTGAACTTTGATTCATTGATACCAAATATTTTAATTTATAAAAATAGATTTCAATTCCACTACAAATGTATAACAATAAAATTGCTATGACTATAGTATCAGCTAATTTCTGTGAAAAACCGCATGGAAAAATACAGATGAAAATATGCAATAAAATAAAACTACATGGTAATTTTATTCAACTTCTTATTTTGGCCACTTAGAGATGAAATGCCAGATGCTAATCTTCTTTCTTAACATGGTGGGTTTTACTCCACCTGCTTTGGCTCTGTGATAAAGCAGGTTTGAGTCTATCAGGAAGTCCTCCTCATACTCTTGCTCTTACACATTTAGCTATGTGTTTCCATTGCCTGAACGTTTTGTCTCAATGTCCCTTATCTTTCCCAGTTATCTACTCTTACTGTATTATATTCCAAATTTCTTATTGTCTTTTAAAACTTCTCAATTTATTTTATTCTATTGTTTCCACCAAACAGTTTATTTGCATAATTCACCATGGGTTGTGACACTATGGAAAACAGACAGGGTGTGGATCCAAGAGGGGTTGATTTCAAGAACTTGCTCTGACACTGTGCACATTTAGGCAGCCTCTGCATGGGCCTCTCATATTTTCCCTTAGTAAAAACGTGAAAGGAATAGTGTTTCTACAGAGCATTATTTATCCATCATTTATGAATAAATGATGGATAAATAAATAAAATAGACTCATAGTTGATATCTGATAAAGTATTTTGGAATTTAAACCTGCCAGATTTCATATTTCAGATTGTTTCAGAACCAGCATTATAGATACCAAGTAATGTAATTTTAATTGGATTATAACAACAGATTTCATTTATCAAGATTCGGTTACTCAAATATCATAACAAAAGCTTATTAATATCTTTAAAATCATGATTATAGGAGTTTATGACAGGACTTAAGGATATGAATGATTATATAAGCAAGTTGCCCAGTTGTTCTACTTCCATGTTCTGCCAATATTTTAACGGCCCTCAACTCTGAAGTATTTCATTGTAAGTGTAGCTGATGTGAAGAGTATGATAAGAGCACAGTTTTCTCTGCTGGTTGCTGTTAATCATGCTGATTAGCATATTATTTTGGAATCTCAGTGTTAACATAATTGGACATTAGGATTAACTTACCTAGATCTGTATGGTGGCATGTTTAGAAGTGGAGGCTGCCTCATCACTGAGGTTTTTAGGTTAAATGTGAAAAACTTAGAGTACTAATTCTTTGTTGTTTTATCAAGTTTTGTATATATTTTATATAAACTTAAGGTCATATACCTATTATTTTTTAATCCAATTCAAACATCTATTTTTAAAATTATTATGTAATTTTTAAAATGAGCCTCATAGTCTCAGACTGTGCTTCTCCAAACCCTACTATATTATTTCAAGATGAGAGATGTCTCTTTTAAAAGGGATTCTTATGGTTTTCTTCAAGTAAATTCCATCTTGATAAACTCATAATTGAGGAAACTTTGTTTTAGAAATGCACACAATATTTTTCTAATAAAATATCATGTAAACTGACCATACTTAACATAGTTATAGTAATCTCATTATATGTACATTTTTAATCAGGATTTAGTTGAATTGCATGCTATTTAAAAGACTGTATACCAACAATTCTTAGTGGTAACACAGCTGGATTCATTTTTCAGGATGAAAGATCACCCACTATTAACTTGCCCTGCTGGTGAAGCTGAAAAATACTCAGATCTAAGCTTTAAATTGGCTGCAAGGGTAGACATTCCTTTGTAAACCCTGGGTAGTATATTAAGCAAAACTGAAGTATTTAATTTTAATTAGAATATTGAATTAGATCCTAAGTCAAATCTAGGACAGAGTTACAAAGGAAGCTGTCTCATTGTAGTTAAAAGTGCTAAAATGAATGTATTGCACCCCAAGCAGAACATTTATGGAATTCTAACTAGAAAGCAAGGATGGAAAGTAACTGATAAGAGATACTAGAAATTGCCCCATAGGCAGAAAAATATGAAATATAACATTTCAAGAAGAATACAAATAGGCATTTAGATAATAATTTTCCATATAAGTATAATTATAGAAGTTTTAACCTTGATAGTAAAAGTTTTTTTTAACCTCAGTAATATAATCTACATTATGGTTAATATCTTTGATTAGCACAAGAATCTATTTGTATTGGACAACTCTTATAATTCAATTTTTTTTCCCTCGTACTACTTTTCCCACTGCTTCAACCAGTTTCAAGGTAATCCAACAATTCTTTACATTTTAACTACAGCCAGGTGAACCTTGCTTCTTGCTCTTATGCTTCTTTGAGATAGGAGAGCAGGATACCTGGGATAACCCACTTAGGACTAACTTGAAAGTTCACAACCATCTCTAAAAACCCCTTGGCCAATGTAGAATGAAAGCCAATGGGTATATCATTCTGAGATGCTCACTGGGGCACTTAGCAGGTTTCATGGAATGGAACACTGGTCTTCAAGCAGTTGCCAATCACTGCAAAGCACTGTTGAACTGGTTCTTCAACCTTTCTTGTTTTACATCCTCTGTCACTTAAAACTGCTTCCTGTAATCATTGTCCGAGTAAACTAGTTCCATTCAAGCCTATGTCTTAGAGTCAATTTACAGAGACCCCCAACTGAAATATATTTCAGAAAATAAGCAAAGAAATTGTTAAATTTATAACCACAACTATTACTGATACTTAGAATTTATGATGAAAACCTTTAAATGTTTAGACAATAAGTATATTCTCCTTGAATATTGAAACCTTTACATTTATTAAATTTTTCTATAAATAATTGAAGTTTTTTGCATAGTGGAAGTAGTCACAGTTGATTAAATGGTCATCAGATTAAGGTAGTTCATGTTCTTGGGAAATTCATTACAATAAAAGACAGCTGTCAAAATTGAATTTCCATAGAATTAATGTGGTAACATGGATATACTGCAAAACGCTCCATTTGTTTGATAAAAATGAGAACAGTGGGGATGAATCTGAGCTCCCCCAGGTCTGTTGTGCTGTTTCTGAAATCATAGCCTACCCTTTCTGGTTTTCCCGGAAAGGGAAACCCATTCCATATTGGTAGAAAACAGCTGGTTGAGATTCAGACCTATGTTTACTACTTCAAAAGCAAGAGATTTTTCCTCTGTTCTTGCATAAGCTATGTGTTCAGCTAATAACTTTCATGATACATATGATTTTTCAGAGTCATTTATTCTTTTGAAAACTGGAGTCCTGATTCAGAGTTATCTTTCCCAATAGCTAATGGAGAAATATTGTATTCATATCAGGAAATTCTGGATCAATGGTGTAAAAATTGATGATTTGGGGACATTTACATTGCTCTGCTTTAATACTACTCAAATTTAATGTAAATGTAAAGTCATAATGGTATCCTGTATTTCCTCATAGGCTTATAATCATGAACCTTTGCTAATAGTTGCTATGTCTTATAAATAATTGAAATTTCAGATGATGTCAGAAGTCATGAAATATCTATGTATTTTTATTTTTTTCTCTGAAGACAGTTTGATCACTCTTTCAGCTCAGTCTCATTAGTTTCTTCTGGCATTGGACCTTTTCTTCACAAGTAACTGCCTTAGCAACTGTTCACACTCTCTTTGTTCTTGGTCTATTCCAAACTGTTTGGTACTCCAGGGGACCCTGTGCACATAAACATAACGTGAATGACACCTCTATAATTTGGCAACATGATGACTCATAAGTTAGTTGGGTTTTCAGAACTTTTTGGAATACTCGCTTACTAGTTAGTGATTCTGGGCAAACCATATACTAGCTAATGCTACCAACTTTATAATGAGGGAATTACAATAAGATCCTTGAAGTTTTATTTCAGTCTGATCCAACTTAAATTATAACAACATATTGATATGTTTCATACATATAGATGGTAACTGTCAGCATTCCTGTTCCTATTCTATATCATTTATATCACTGAGAATCCATAAGAGCAGAATAAGTTACTATAGTAACAATGTAATTTGTAATTTACTTGTTTTGTGTTTTGGATATTTTTTTAGCTTTGGGATTTTTTCGAGGCATACCTTTTGCAAGATACTTGCAGTCGCTATTGAGTTTTAAGACACTAATGTAGTTTTCTATTCCTTTTTCTCCCTTGAAACCAATCTCAATTAGACAATGATTTTAGATACCAAGTCATTTCATTTAATACTGTTTAGAGTTGACATCCAGAAGTGAAACAGGAAATTTGGTGGCATAAGAAAAGTTTGAAAAATATCTACATAGAAATTCTTATTGAGAAACAAAATAGTAAGGATCAAGGGTAGAAGCCTTATCAAATAAAAAAAATTCAGGAACATTTATAGTCATATACAAAACTTGAATATATACATTACTAGATACAGATACAAGAGGGAACCAAAAAATTGGAATTTATTTATAAAAATTGTATGTTTTTCTTACATGTTTAAACTTTAATCACCTTCAAAGTACTCTCCATTTGAGGCAATACACATATTAAGGCATTTTTTTCTTCCACTGCTTAAAAGTTTTTGAAATCATCGATTTTGATGTCTTTTAGTACTTCTGCCATTTTCTGTTTTAATTCTTTCACATCAGGAAAATGTTTCCCTTTGAGGACATTTTTTCATCCAGAGAAACAAAAGACAAGAGGCTTGGGGCGAGATCAGGTGAACAGGGAGGGTGGGGCACATAGGCCATTCTGTTTTTGTTGAAAAACTGCTGAACACTCAACAGGCTTTGGGCAGATGCACTTGTAAATTACCCATAGTGAAATGGGAAAATGTGTTGAAAGAGTGTTTAAAAGCTTCACTGAAGCTGAACGCAGCCTCTCACATCACCAGTTGGTGCACTGATACAGACGGGTTCCTGCACGCACCTGGTGGGGAAGCCTGTACTACAAGAGGCCTACCCTCCAGAAGATAATTCTGGTTTTTTGGGGAGTGGTCCCCCCTCATAAAAAGTTTTATGTTTTTAAAAATTAATTCCCCCCACCCACAGTGAGGAGAAATAATCTCTCTTCTGGTTATTATGTTGTGAGAAATGAATGGAGAGCATTCTTGTGCACAATCACCTAAAATGACAGAACACAGGCTGGAGAGAATGGGATGAAAGTGGGAGAGACTTTTGAAATCAGCTAGCCATGACACTTCATACAACAAAATAGCATACTGATGCATACTGACAGAGCTAGAGAGGACAAAATGCAGTCACGATGTTATTTTTTGCTGTTGTCTCATAGCTAAAACTCTGCTAACCAGAACCAGAAGGACATCTCTGCCAAATGGCAAGCCCACGAGGCCAATTCAGTGAGCAAAAACCACATTAGTGTGAACAAAAAGTGCCAAAATATGTACCAGGAATAGAGGCTATTTTAAACAGAAAAATTGTCAGATAAAATAGTAGTTTGTGGCAGACTCGCTTGAAAAATAGGAAACTATTTGAGGTAAAACTACTCAGAGATTTATCAACATGATACTGAATAGGACCAAACCCCTGCATTTGATAAAATTTGTGCTATTAATAATATAACCCCATGCATGGAACTTTGACACTTCGAAAGTTTATATACTAATTAACTAAGTTATACTTTTACCTCTGTAAGACTCTTTTCCTCATCATTTATCAGGAAATAATAAACAGCATCTATTTAACAAGCCAGTAGAGAGAAATCCATATGTTAATGCATATAAAGTCCTCAAGAAAGCATCTGGCCTAGAGCAAGTGCTCCGTACGTGAAGTGGACACAGGCATATGTCCAAAGACATTTAACGTTATCTCTATCAGAAAAAGCAGTGCAAACATTGACATGCTAAAATAATGAATTACTTATGTCTTCAATGTACATGCTGTAATGATGGGCAGTACTTAAAATGGTAACATAGATATTTAATTTATTGACATGAAAATGTTCCTGTTAAACTATTAACTAAATAAAGTTAGAGAATATCATTATAAAGATTCCTATTACTGTAAAAATGTGTTTGTATATATTTAAGTATGTGTACATGTATATATGTATAAAAGTAGTTTTGAAGATTTTTTTAATCAGGGATTTGATTCTGTAATTTATTATAATTTAGCTAGTGATAGAGCTCTAGTTCCTTCATACCCTTCTCTGTGTGTGTGTGTCTGTATGAATATTTACAAATGAACATATGTTACCCTTAAACTTACAAGGTTGTTACTTAAGTTTATTAAATTTAAAACTTTAAAACCCAGCATCCTTAGTTTAAAAACTTACACAAGTATAAAAATCATAGCGATAAAAAGCACATAACTAAAATAGCCCTGAAAGATTTAATTTACATAGATACTGACTAGGATAAAGTCCCAGTAAGACTTTTTCTTTGCACAAGAAGATATTCTGTGCACTATGTGAATACAGCACGTGATTTTGGAGGGGAGGTGTGCATGCATGACCGTGGTGCTCAGTCAGAGGATGATAATTTGCTGAGGAATCCAGTCGGAGAAACAAGCTAACAGCAGGCTTACTGCACGAGAGCAGAGGCCAAACTTCTACAGCTTTGGCATGTAAAGCGTTTTAGATGCTAAGATGACAGAACTGCTCATAAAACCATCTGTTATTTACTGATCCATCTGTTGGTCAGTGAAAAGCCATCAGAACCCAAGAAATTCTTTGGTCTGAGAGAAAGCACGATTTCCATTTTTTTGACAGGGAAACAACATTAGTGACTTACAGAGTCAGTATTCTATCACAGCAAACCACAAAATGACAATGTGTACTCACTCATTTTTATTATTGTGATGGATAATTAAGAAAATCTAGTATCATATTAATGCCTTCAAGTAGAAATATATATGTATAGTCCTGACCAGTGTGACTCAGTGGGTTGGGCACCGTGCCACAAACCGAAAGGTCCAGGTTTGATTTCCCATCAGGGCACATTCCTGGGTAGTAGGTCAGGTCCCCTGGTCGTTGTTTCTCTCACACATTGATGTTTCCATCTCACAACTTCTCTCTCCCTGCCCCTCTCTCTAAAATAAGTAAATAAATAAATCTCAAAAATATCTACAAACCTATGTGCATAAAATTATTAAAGATATGAATTAAGCTTGAATTTATTCATTAAACAGTCACAATGTATGAGAAAATAACATTTTTAAATGCTTTATAAAGTGTTCCCAATAGCAGATGAAATTATTATAAAAACATTCTAAACTATGTGATTGACATAACACAATAAGATAAACATCAGATCTTCAAGTTTCCACAAGAATTTAGAAAATTAAAATGTGAGACATTCACAACTTTTTTCTTTTATAAAACCATAAATCACTTGGTTATTAAATAAAGAGGCCCAATTTTAAAGATAAATTGGGGTTCAATACCTATACTTCTTTATAATTATTGATTACTTAGTTGCTTTGTTTTATAAAGTTGGATTTATAGTGCAAAGCTCAAAATTTTAAAAGAATAAATGCACACCCAAGCATGTGCACACATGTAACCAAATGTTTGTATTCTATACCTGTATTTCCCCTCCTTCCTTTCTTCAATTAACAATGTCTAGTGTTTTATTCTAAGTAAAGATAGTTAGAGTTGCCTCATTCTTTGGGAATGTTATAATATTCCATTATGTAGTTATAGGACAATTATTTAATCAGGCATCAAAATCACTTAGGATTTTTGCAACTTTGCTATTATAAAAGATGTTGCAATGACTAATCTTACACAAATGAAAGTTTAAACATCTGCAAGCAGATCCATAAGATAAATTCCTTGAAATATAATTGCTGGTATGTTTCCATTTTGATAGATATTGCCAATTTGTTTTCCAAAAAATTTATTCTCTTAGTAACAAAATATGAATTCCTATACATGAACATCAACAAATTATCAAAATTTTGATTTTCATCAGTTTGAAAATGACATAATTATAATTGTACATGCATTTGTAAGTATGATTGAGAAGTTTCTCATGTTTAAAACACATTTTCTTTCTTTCTATAGCTTTCACAATATTCTGTATTGCTCTTTAGCTGTTGCCTTTTTAATCTGTGGTTTTAAGAAATATTTATCGGTAAAATCAATTCTTTGTCTGTACTATTACTTGCAAATATTTTCACTCAAGTTCCTTTCCCCTTGATTTTTTAAGTTCAGTTTCTTATAAACAAGCTTTAAAAGTGTATGTACTAAAAAATATCAAAACTTTTAGTTGTAATCCATTTGTGTTCTTTTGCATCAACTCTTTTGTAATGGAATTTTAGCCTCTCCTCAAAACTTTTTTCTGTTCGTTTCAAATTTTCAGTGTATAAATACTGACATTGTCTCTTCCTCTGAGTCTTGCCTTGCTGCTACTCACTTCCCTTCTGTGCCCTCTTTTTCTGTCATCGGCTAGTCTTTATTTTTCATTTCTGTTGTAAGTGATCTGCGGTGTACAGCTGAAGTTACAGTGAGATGACATGAATAACCTGTTACCTCGTTTCCTACCATGTGATATTGTAGGTCTTTTTCTTTTTCTATGATTTTCTCCATAGAACTGTTTGGCCTCACCTTCTAGGCTGCTTGCATTCATCAGTGTTCGAGCACCTACAGACCATCCAAATAATAAATTTGATTATGTTCCATTTTATCGAATGTAGAGCATCTCAGCACTTTACAAATCTAAATAAAATACTTCAAAGTGCAATTCTTAACAACCTTTCTATTTCTGAAATGCCTTGCCCAGGTAGCACTGGTAAAGGGTTGCAGTGAAGGCAGTATAAAGAGAGGTCCCTTTGTACTTAATTATCTCTGTGGAAAAAGCTACTTTATTGACTTTATCCTCAGCCTTATGTCTTTTTTGATACAGAAAAGAAGTCAAATCTAGTTCTATGTTGAGATGAATGTGTCTTGTATATCAAAAATATCTGCTAATTGAGCTTCTACTTTGAAATTATAATCAATTAAAAAGACTTCCACTTCCATCTATAATATAGTTGGGCATGGCAGGCCAATGCTTTGCTGCAAAAACTAGGAACAATTAGATGTATTACAAAAATTGTATTTTAAATGTATCTCAAAGTTGTAAGTAAAATACTGAAATTTCAAGAAGGTAGCACTCTCTGAGGTGAGCAGATCAGTACCATTCTCTTCCATGATTTTATTTGCCAGTTATAGATGCCAGGTGAAGTTGAGGGAAAGTAAATTGGAAACTTGAGAAACCTGAATCCATGCTGGTCTCATCTCAAAATATTTGCTAGGTTTTAATGCTACATGGAGCCTGAGAATTGATTGCTGGCCTGAGAATCTTGGAAAAGTCTCTTGCAAATACTCAGGACTGTGTTTAGTAGTGATCTATGTTTTCACCTAAGTTCATATCAGTTTGCCTACTTTCTAGGATATGTTATGCTATTTCTGTTTTTTAAGGCAGAAAATTTAAAACAAACAGCTGAGTCATTTTGCCTACTTATTATTTGCCTCTTTCTTGTGGAATATTCTCTATTGAATGTTAATATGTGATACTAAGATTTTAACACATTGTTATAAATGTGTATATAAATTAGGAAAATTATTTGCAACCTTCTTAATCTTAGTATTTCTTTTTATGGTTGCTAACTGTCCATCCAAGCCATTTACATCAGAATGTTGGATCCATATATATTCTACATTCCAACCATTTCTCTTTCCAAATGAATTAGAGGCCCAGATCCACAATTCTCTACCCCCTTGCTACCCTCCTACAATGTTATTGCTAGGTGGGACAGGTATGCAGTTGTTTTCTCTCTTTGAATTACACCTATATATTAAGTGTGCTCCTCTGTGAACCAAGCTCAAACTTCCCCTTCTCCATCAATTGGTTATAAAAGATTCCCCGTATAACTTAATGCATGAATTGCCACATTAATGGATGACACAAGTATCTACCGCCCACTCCAGAAGCTCGTTTGGGCCCTCTGGCCCTATTTATCTTGAAGTTCCATAATTACTATTTCTGTGTTACAGTAGACTGTCACCTGGCCTGTCCGATTTTAGAATTTGGAGAGTTTGACTAAAGACAGGTCATAATAAGCAATTGTGTCCACATGGTCAGTAACTTTCTCTTCATCGAGACTCAGCAATGCTTGCTGTTTTTCAAAAGCTGTGTAATTTTCTGCTTAGTCTTTGGAAATCTAGAGGTCTGCATTATGATATCCCCATAGAGGTTTGCTCTACACTCTACATGATAATTTTCACACTACTGATTTATCTAATATCATAGGATCTGCCATGGATTATGGTTCAAGTTCAGGGCTGCTTGAAATGCAGCTTGACTCTACTATAGAACACTCTCCCTTCCTGGGCCTCGTGTGATTCAGACAAACTTTATGTCACCCAGTACAGAAGTCAGAGTAGTATTCTCAGCTGTGGAGTACACTGTGTCCAAAACCCAAAGAGGGTTATTAGGCACCGGCTTCCTCCATCATGATGACATATGCAAGACACAGTAATGTATTCTACTCTCGTTAGTTTATCCTGGCATGCCCATAACCATTCACACACTACATAATGTACAGAAATGTCAGGTTCCTGAATATTTTTATAGTTCATATCCCACCTTCTGGAGTGCATAGGCATACCAAGATTTTCAATGTGATAACATGTTCTGCCTCTTCTTGTGCAATTAGCATGACATTGTAAATATAGTGGATTGAGGGGATATTCTTTGGACCATCCAAATGGCTGAGATTCCTTAAGACTATTTCTAAAAGATAGTGGGAAAGTAAAAAAGGCAAAAGAGCGAAATTATAAATGCATATTGTTAATTCCATGTAAATTTGTGCAGTCCTGATAGTGATGGAAAAAATGAATTAATCAAATCAATGATATGATACAATATGTATGGTTATTTTTTTTTTTTGCATTATTTTTGTTTGAGTTTGTGGTAATCTGCTTTGATTTACCAGACTCTTTTTTGTTTCTTTAGATCTGAGACTGTTGGCTTAAATTATGTGACAGTGATCAACACGTATCCTTTAGCTCTTTAAAACTGGCTAAAAGTTTAGGATACAATATGTTTTATTTATTCCTTTGGCCTTTGGAGGGTTGAAAAGTGTCAGAAATTTTCACTTGAAAATATTGAATATATTAATTATTTTTTAAATTTTATTTTATTGTGGCAAGAACACAACATGAGATATACCCTCTTAAATCTTTAAGTATACAAGTCTGTCATTTAATATAGATACATGGTTGCACAGCAGACTTTTAGAGCTTATTCACCTTTCTTAAATGAAACTTTTCCCCTGCTGATTAGTAGTGCCCAATTTCCCTCACTCCCTAGCTCCTGACAGCAATCATTTTATTCTCTGCTCTGTGATGAGGTGGATTATTTTATGTAGATACCTCAGAGTGGAATTGTGTAGTATTTGTCTTTCTGTAACTGGCTTATTTTACTTAGCATATTATCCTCAAGTTTCAACCATGTTGTCATACATTGTAGAATACCCTCCTTTTTTAAGACTAAATTGCATTCCATTGTATGTACACACCACTGTTTATTTGTCTATTTATCTGTCAATGGACACTTCGGTTGTTTCTACACCTTGGCCCCATGTGAATAGTTTTTCAATGAACATTGGCATGCTGATAGTTCTTTGAGATCCTTTTTTAAAACTTTTAGGATAAAACCCAGAAGTGGAATTGCTGTATCATGCAATGATTCTATTTTTAATTTTTATAGGAATGCCCATACTGTTTTCCATAGCTGCTGTACCATTTTTCACTTTTACCGACAATGTTCAAGAATTCAAATTTCTCCACATACTGGCCAACATTTATTGTGTTTTACTTTTTGACAATAGACATCCTATGATTTTGATTTTCATTTCCTAAATTTATGATTAGTGATGTTGAGTATTTTTAAGATTCCTCTTGACCATTTGTGTGTCTTCTTTGGAGGAACATCATGTAAAAGATGAAACTGGACCCTTATGTTTTACATACAAAAAAAAAAAAAGAATCTACTCATAATAAACACTTAAATGCAATACATGGAACTATAAAACTCCTAAAAGAAAAAAATATATAAGGGAAAAGCTTCTTGATATTTTCAATGATTGCATGGATCTGACACCAAAAGTATAGGCAACAAAAAAAATAAAGAAATAAAGGTGACTACATCAAACTAGAAAGCTTCTTCACAGGAAAAGAAATAATCAACATAGTGAAAAGACAACTTATGAAATAAAAAAGAAATTGCAAAGCACATATCTGATAAGAGGTTAATCTCTAAAATATATAAAAACCTACTTCAATATTTAAAAAGTCTAATAACCTGATAACAAAATGGGCTCAGCACTCATATCCCAGAAGCTAAGGACTGAATATGAGGATTTTGCCAATTACCAATTACTTTTTTTTTTTTTTTTTTTTGGTAATTGTCTGCTCGGGAAAGTGTACAGTGGAAATGCTCCGATACTAGATCTTGGCCATGACTTTTTTTTAACTGATTTCCCCTGCCCCAGTTTATTCTGTGATGTTAATCATATTGATGCTTCGAGTGTTTTGGCATCAACGCTAATTTGGACCCGTTGCCCAACAGTCCTTGAAACAGTTGGATCATCTCTTTCCCTAGTGCTCTTAAGTAAGTGATGGACAGTCACTTTGGGAAAGGTGTAGGGGATCATTATAACCTATATGCACCCCTCTTTCTAGGAAATGAGGCTTTTTATTCATTTGTTTTGTTTCAAGTTTTAAAACAGGTTTAGGATCATTAATTTGGCAAGGGATTATCACTTTTTCCTTGGGGCACTACTTTCAGTTTACTGAGACTTTATTCTTGATTTGTTTTGATGACACAAACTGAATAGTATCCTTGTGGGTGCATCTGATTTGTTTATAGATATGTTAGCTTCTAGTAAACATTCCTGTGACCTCTACAAATACTTAGTACCCTTACTGCCTTTTATCAACTGCTCCTCTGATCTTACCATTGTTTATCATAATTTTGCTTTTATTGATTCAATTATTTAAGTGTCACCAACTCACCTTCATAATTTCAGAGTCCTATTAGCCCTATTTTTATCAGTGACTCTAGTTTTGTATTTTCCACCTCTAGACATCACCTGTAGATGTGAGACACCTCTGAAATTTTTAATAACACTTATGCCCTTTTCACCTTTGTAAATCCTGTACCTCTGGCAGCTCTGTGGAACAAAATCATTTTGGATCTCCCAGCCTCATATAGCATGTATCCACTATGTCATGACCATGCTGGGCCTTTTATTCTTTCCTTCCACTGGCCACTTAGTGTGTCGGTAACATTTTAATGCATCTAGACCCTATCCTAGTAAGGAGTTCACACCATCTCCAAAGGTCTTTGTTTCAATGTTAAATTCTGTGTTTCAGGAAATTACTTCTACATCAATAAACACTAGCTCCTCCAACCTTCTGTTCCAGATGTTCCATCTTTAGTCACTCTCAAAATCAAATTGTGTGCACACTGTTCTAATTCCTGTTGCATATGTTTTGGACTTTAGGCTTTATGGCCTCTTTGGAGCATAGTCCCTTTTATTTCCCATCAGGCCCAGCACAACCCTGTCTGTGTTATGCTTTGACTAAATCCAAGTTTTAGGTTCCATATCCGTGAGGTAAAAGAAGCAGATTTGGGAGCATGGGACATGCATATTTTGAAAAGGTAAATCTCAGTGTTGTTCTTAAACAAGTGGTGAATATTAGCTGATAACATGGAAGGTTAGCCACTTATGTCTGCTCAGAGCATTTATACTAATCTGACCACTTAAGGTTTTTTGATCCATTAACTAAGTTGTGTTTATCACACATGTCACCACCTTACCCTTTTCCAAACAGGACTATGAACTTGGCATAGCAAACCTGTCTTGCTGGAGAATTTAAACTTTTCTAAAGCTTGGCTATTCTGAAGATTATGAACTGGACTTTATATTTTTCTCTCATCTGCAATAGATGAGAGTCTATTTGCAAGCTTCAAAGATGGTTGACCAGTGTTCACACAGCTTTAATTACTATCAGCTTTTCATTAGCATTTTTAAAGCCTCATTCAAACTCAACAATATCCAACTATTCCATTGCCCTCATAGTTAGTATTTCTCCCATATTTATCAAAAGCCTGGATAATCACAGCCAATAATGTATCTGTTTTTACCATTATGCCATTCTAATTCATCAACAGTGAAAGATTTGCTTATCATCTGTGCCAGGGATTATCTGATGTCAAATAATCTTTGAAAGAGGCCCATCCCAAGAAGAAACATGTTTGAGTGAAATGGACTTGTGGAACTGAGGCAGTTCCTAAAGAAGTTGACAGCCAGCACTATCTGTTGATCTCAGTCCCAGACGCTGTGTCAAAAATCCTTTAATAAAGCCTGGGGAATTGCATTCAGCGTTTATCACAGCATATCTAACAATGGTTTTTCTCTCAAAATATGTAATAGATGCCTAAACATTACAACAACAATGAAATTTGAGCCTAATTTTAAAAATAGGCAAAGACATAACCAGACATTTTACAAATGAAGATGCTAAAAGGATCAATAAATTCATGACAGTGAACATTTATGGGTCTTTAGGGAAATCCAAATTAAACCCACATTGATGTAGATACCCACTAGAATGACCAATGTAATCCTGTAAAATTCAAAAACAAATACTTTTATCAGTTATCATCAATGATGAGGATAAATGGAGCAATCAAACATTGCTTTTAGGTGTGTGAAATGTTAAAATTACAGAAAACTCAAGTTCCTTAAAAAGTTTAACATTCACCAACTTTATTATCCAGCAATTTTACCCCTAAAAATTAAATTCACGCAAATACTTGTAATGAATATTCATAGTGTTTTATTCTTAATACCTAGAAACTGGGGGGAAAAAGCAATATCCAAAAACAAGTGTGTGTAAACAAATTACAGTGTACTCACACAATAGATTATTATTCAGAAATAAAACATGGTAGACTACTGATACATGCAAAATCATAAAATCCTTAAGTATTTTGTTGATTAAAGTAACCAGATACAGAAAACTATGAAGTGTAAGATTTCTTTTATATGAAATTTAAGAACAGTAAAACTAATCCATAGTTTTATATATACCAGAAGAGAGGCTACCTGTGACAGTGGTGGTAGGGGCTATGATGGGAATGGGAACTGGAAGGAAGCATAAGAAAACGTTCTCGGGTGATTGAGTAGCTCTGTGTACTTATCAGGGTAATGGTCATGTGAGGTTCCTGAGTGTGTATGTTTGAAAAATTTTCTGCAATTAAAAATGTTAATTATTCTATATACACAAACACCTAAAAATAAAAAGCTTTTGTACACACACAAAAAATGTTACCATTTTTATCGCCACAGAATGAAAAACTTAGAAAGGACCATGTAGTAATCAGAAAATAGTACTGGAAAATATGACCAAAACTTATAAAGCATCAGTGATGTAACATAATAAAAATTTATTTCTCACTCATAAAACAACAACAACAACAACAAAGCAAAATAGAAACCAACTACCTCTTCTGAAAATTTGTAGTCCAAGTACTTAGAACCCTGCCTGTTTTCACCTTGTAGCTCTGGCATCTCTGAATGTTTCTTTCAGTATCATGGAATCTTAGAGACTAATCTTACAATTGGTAGAAACCACTTCTACAACTTATATTTACTGGAATTAATTACATAGTATCCAGATGATGATACATATGTAAATATAGACATAGATATTGATAGGCCAGCAAAGGTCTATGTACACTTTCTGCATAAACAGAGAAGAGAAAACAAGAGAGTTTAGCATCTAGCATTTCTCTACTGGAGTATATATTATTCTTTTTTATATACTACATTACAGAGTAATAAAGCACATGTGTAGCCTCATGCAGACTGAGAGGTCTTCCTACAGATATATAATTAGCAGCAAATATTTTAATTAATATAATGAGAGAAAATAAACAAACTTAAAACCTTGTTTATGAAAAATTAGCAATACAAATGTCATTTAATATGAATTTAAAGCAATTGAAATTGCAGAATAAATTTTTAGAATAATAATGTGCTTCAAATTTCCTAAGTCATTAAGAGCGTGTGGGTGGTAATGATTTCATATTATTATTTACATTCTAAATCGGACACAGGTGGCCTCTGCCATTTTGCTGCCAATTTTCTGATGAACATCCAGTCCACATCCTGGACAGTAGAGTTGCTCCTGCTACTCCGTCATTACTGCTTTGCAAAAGATCAAAGCTGCCTCAAGCGCCATGTCTCCAGAAAAACCTGCAAAAGAATTACAGAACTAAAAATGTGCATAATTTATTTTAGTATTTAAAATGTGGGGTCACCTTGTGTTCCACACAAATAAGGTTTCTCTCCATAGAACTCTAGATTCATAGGATCTTGATGTCAGGATATCTTTGCATATACTTTTCTTTATTGTCTTTCAGCACATGTGCATTAAATGTTTTCCTCTAAGGTTTCTTCATCATATGCAAACCAGTCGTGCACATAGATCCCAGAAAGTTGATCACTAGTGTTAATTTAGGATCAGTGAGAGTCATCACTCTAGACTAATAAGGTCTCTGTCATAAGATGTTGAATAGGAACAAAACATACAGAGGAGATTTGTAAAAGGAAGACTGTACCAACATAAAAATCTTTATTTATATGGTTTTAGTATTTTTACCAGTTATAGAATGGAAAGTAAATAAAATCTCATATTATCCAACCTTATGTCATTCATTCATGATGTGTGTGTGTACTTAATAGTATTAATAATATGTGTTTAAATTTTTTTTATTTATTTAGTTTTTTTAAAGAGAGGGGAAGTCATATTCCCTGTTCTTTTGAGATTATAACAAAGCCTATCTATTCCTCGTAGGAGTATTGCCCATATTCAGCCACTAACCTAGAATATGTGATTTTCTTCTTTCAACACTTATTGCTGTTACTCAACATTAGCTGTAGTCACATTTGAGGTCATCCATTGAAATTCTGGCAATAGCTTACTAGTGTGAACCCAGCTGTTCACTTACCAATACAGACATGTTCTTTTCCTGTCCCCTGGCCATCCCAAGCTAACTTCACTTGCATATTAGGTTTTCTGGGAAATAATTTTAGGTTGGCTCTGCACATTTGTTATAAAATGAAAGGACTAGCAGACTCATGATGTAGTTTTTGTTTTGTTTTACCTAAAATATTAATGACGGTTTTCACTATTTCACTTTTCTCAGTTAGGTAATGTGAAATCCATTTCCTAGTCTAAAATTTCATTATTCTTTGGGATAAACTTCAAAATAAACAATCACAGTCAAATATGTTGATCAAATCAAAACTTAATGCTTTTCAAAATTGTCATTTTCTATTGTTTGTAGTTTAATTTACAATGGTGAAGATTTAGTTTTCAAATGAAATAAGACCTTATTGTACATTATATGGGAAAAAAATCTAAAATCAATGCATAAGCTTTTAGTTCAGAGATGACACCAGAAGGTGAAAATTCCAACTTACATTCTTAGGAATAATCCAAAAATTACATGAAAAAAATATAAACAAAAACATTAATTCTCTGTTCAGCGAAACAAAGAAATAGTTAAAACCCACCAGTGTAGTATAGATCGAAAGCTCAAAAGACCATTGCAAATCACTGAGCAGTGTTACATTGGATGGAAAATGAGAAGCATCGAGGGATAGAAGGTACTTTGCTTCAAGTTCAGAAATAGCCAGCAAAGCTGTAAATTATACTTACCTAAGTTGGCAGGCACAGTCCGAGATACTACACCTAATTTTTGAAAATGTTGAAACAGTGAGTTAGTAAATACACACTGGAGTAAGGAATAGAGCAGACAGGAAATATCCTATGTGAGTGTGATTCCCAGAAGTGTAAATCTATGTCAGAATTTACAAATTAAAAAAAGAAGAAAAATCCAGGAACCTGAAGTCACATGGCAAAAGCAGAATATGTACTAGAAAACAATTTCCATGGATCTGATGAAAAGTTTTACCATAAACTTTAAAAATACATACAAATGTAAGAACCAAAGGGTTTAACTGGATTATCTTCATGAAGCAGGAACACAAAGACGCAGTCCTCAGGGAATTGATAGTAGCTCGGCAAGGAAAAAGGAAACATAAGTAAAACAGATGTTTAAAATAAGTAGCATTTAACAGTGAAGGTAAAACAGGAAGCGGAAACCAGTCATTACACATAAATAATAATAATAATAATACAGTTATAAAGTTTAGAATTGAGGCAATCTGGCACTGTGATTGAAGCAAATAAACAACTAAAAATGATAAGAGAAAATGATACATATGAAACTTAAGGAAGATGCAAAACATTTATATTTGAACTTCTGAAAGGGAAAACATTTAAAATATAACTGTTTGATGAATGTTGAAAACCTGTGCCAAGTTCAGATAAAATTGCCCCCAAATTATGTTATTTGGCTATAGCATAGTAAAGTGAATGAATTCTATTGTAAATTAGAACCGTGGGAGTGGCAGACCAGAGAACAAGTCATTTTTAAGGGGAAAACACACTGTGGTCTCAAACTTGTCATGGATAACAATAGGGCAATACCTGCTAAACTGCTAGGGGATGGAGCGTGTTATAACGATTCTATATAGCTAAATACCTCTTGTATATGAAGTCAACAGAAAATTATTTTTTCATATATAAAAACTAACAGACGATTGCCCATGCAAATCCTTCTCAGTATACCAAATAGCTTAACAGAGTATATGTTACAGTATCTGAATATGTAGAAGTACAATAATTAACAGTTCTGTAAGAATAGAACATAAAATGTTTGCCTTTCTCTCTATGACCTCCAATTTAAACACTAAAAATCATAAAAGCTAAACTCTACTGTGTTATAAAAAAAGAAAATAATCACATGACAGAAAATAACTACATTTAATGTCGAACAGATATTGAAAAGTAATTGTCACCTATAGCAAAAGATAAGGACTAACCCTAATAATACGGGGAAAACCTGATAAAAAAAGACAAAACATGTGGACTTTTCACACCAACAACCTCACATATACTCACACACATGCAAATGGCCTTTGCTAGGCTGAAAAAATGGCTTCTTCCTAATCCTAAATTTGAATGTTGTTATCTTAAATAACAAAATGGACTTTGCTGTTGTAACTTAAGACTGAGATGCAGAGCTGGTCCTGAATTATCAGGCTGGTCCCAGTGTAATCCACATGGATCCTCCTAAGACCAAAGCGGCAAACTCAGTGTGAAGAGAGAAAATGTGACAACAGAAGCAGAGGTAACACAGGGAAAGATTGGAAGATACTACCCTGTAGCTTTTAGTCAGAACACAGACCAGACAACAACTTGATTGTAGGACTTTTGACCTCCAGACAGTAAAATAACACATTTATGTGGCTTTTTAAGTTACTGATTTTGTTAATAACATTAATATTATTAATGTTAGTATTAATAATGGTAGTAAGAAACAAAATTATACATCTGTTAATGTAATGTGATATGAATTACACAGTGAACACAAAACAATGTACAGAGGATTATTAAATTGTACACCTGAAACCTATCTAGTGTTATTAACCAATATCACTGCAATAAATTCAATTAAAAAAAAAGGTGTATGTGAAAATCAAATATATTATGGAAAAAATAAGCATTAAAGGGTTGAAAGTCTGATTGCCACTGTTACCCCACATTACCTAAACGTAAATCACTCTACTGGGCCTGGTATAAATGAACACACAAGTTTATAAAAATAAATAAATGTACAGTATTTTATTGTGTTTTGTGTCAGAAAAATAAAATATTTTAATTAAATAGTATTTCTAAAATCAGTAAGTGGACATGATTTCCTTATCAAGTGGACAAACATATATGATCAATAAAATTATTTCTGGTATTTTTTTAAAATATAAATTACATCATACCATGTTAGTTGCTTTAAACCAAAATCCCTTAAATTTAATCTACTTAATATTTTTTAACTTGTATTTAATAACATTTATTAGGTAGAGAAACAAGATAAAATCACAAAAAAATGGAAAATTGTCATGTCCTAAGAAAACACAAAACTGTTTAGGTAAAAATGGTAGAATTGCTGGACAAACTATCATTGTCTGCATTGAATACTGATTAAGACAAGCTATCTAAAGAACAATTTAGAGGAAAAGGGAGTGATTTAAATATGGACTGGATTAGACGATGTCATTATCATTAATTTTATTACATGTAATAGTGTTATTTTTCACATAGTATCTGTTTTTGTTTCACAAACACATAATTTTAGACCAAATATCTTAATCTCTTATTTATTTTTCCTTATTTCTGGTAACAAAATGAGTTTAACATTTTTGATGCAGTATGTTTTTAATATTCTCTTATATTTTCAATTTTTTCAGCAACTCAGTATTGTTCTCATACTCATGTTGTTCACTTGTGATTTGCCTTAATTGTAATGGGTCAAGCTTTCGTAGCTTTATCAACTTCATAAGTCTTTTAAAGGAATCTTAAAATTGTCTTGCTTTTACATATTTTTTTATTTCTTTTATGGCATTCATTTTTTTCTTATTCTCTTTCTTTTACTTTGTGTTTTTTTTTGTCTTTCAACTTCTTAGTTTAAATGTAATTTTTTTTTTTTTGTTACATCTTCCTCATACAATCTGTTTTTAGTTTGATAGGTTACTCTGAACTCACATTCCTTGGCATTTCATCTGCAAAAGTTGAGGACCATGTCAATGTTGGGTCCTTCCGGGAGGATTTGTGTTTACTTCTGCCAGGTGTCTAGGTTGAGTAACAATACGGTACTGCTGCAATTCCTTAGGTTGAAGTTTTAGGGTTATCCAAGGAGCTGTGCATTTGGAACTCAAGCAGGCACGAGGACCAACATTTATTTATGAAGTTCTCATGCACCTATTTTTCTCTCATGCAGCTCAAATCTAGCAGGCAATTTCTTGGCTGTGCTCTCAGTGTGCGTTTATCATGCAAGCATTTTTATTTCTATCTCATCCTTACATTGAGAATGCAGCCCTTGAAATGTCAACATTTTGTAGAGCTCTGTAAATAGGCTCTTCACGTCTCCATTAAAATAATTTGCATCTTCATTTCCAAAAAGAAAATATTCAAAAGCAAAAGAAAATAAAAAGTGAAATTTATCTAAATACAAAAGTATTTTATATTATTACTTGAACATTTTTCTAGTTGCATGCAATTCTTTTGAAGCAAGATGTTAATGGATATGAAGTATAAATCATTTCCTCAAGTAACATTGTAGCCAAGTGTAATCATGATAAGCACATTCACAGGTTAATAAAAACATCTTAAAACTTTAATAGCAAAAGGATGCTTGAAATGTTGAAACTAATTTATTTTCTTCCAACCATAGAAGGCTGCCTATATGGAAGAGCTGGATGTAGAAGAAAGTGATGGTGTGTTAGTGTGACTTATCAGCAGTGTAAGTTTAGCCAAGCTACTGGTTTAAGCTTTAGTTTATTCACTGTTAAAACAGCATAAATAATAATGAACTCGTATTATTTATTTTCTGATTAAAATTACACATGCAAAGATTTTATATTAGTAATTATGAAAAAGTTGTAGTATTTATTATAGTTTATTAGTTTAGTTAGTCTTATCACTGCCAAATTTAAGAATAAGGCAATTTAATAGCTTCAATAAAAAGATATGCATAGAAAATACAGATTAGAGATTAACAAAAGTACCTTCTCAAATATTAGTTTATAGCTTATATGGAATTTTATAAATTTCAGTACACTAGCCAAAAAGCAGGTAGAGAAAATAAAGCATAATATATTCATTAAAACACAATAAAACTCAATGCTGAGTTCTTAACAAAAGTAATAAATGCATAAATAAAATAAAATAATATAAAGTAGTGAAAAGTACCTTAATAAATGTGGACTATATCAAACAATAGTAGAAATCTATGGAGACAAAGTGATGTGTGGTCACTGACAGAGCTGGCTACACATACAGTGAAAAGTCCAACCTCAACAGGTATTAAAGGTATGCAAAGTAAATCGACAGTTTTATATGGGTACCCAATGGATTACTATAATTAAAAGTATTGTTGAAGTTGAAGAGAAACAGAACCTTTAACACTTTTGATTAGGGTAATATTTGTAAACTTTTTTTTAAACTGTCTGATTTTTATCAAGTAATACACACATACATGACCCGTATATTAGTTATCTCTTAGAGAATAAGTCTCCCCAAGCTCTGTGGCTTAAAACATCAATGCTCATTTATTTTTTACATAGATTTTTTGGGCAAGGAATTTAGGGATCATTTGATTGGATTTTGCAGACCTTATATGTGTGAATCATCTCAAAGTTTTCTCCACATATATGTTTTGTACCTGGACTGCAAGTGCAAGGAAGTAGAAAATTAATCATCTTTCCTCTTTATTTTTATGTACCCACTCTAGCACAGTAATTTTAGAGTAACTGGACTCCCTTCATGTCAGTTTAGAGTTTTGACAGGTAGGTACCAAGAAAAAAACTAGGCAGATATCATACTGTCTTTGGTGATCTAACCTCAGAAGCCACAGAACATAATTTCTAATGTATTTTATTGGTTAAGGAAATTTCAAAATAACACATGTTCAATGGGAGGAAACATAGGCTCTGCCTTAGAAGGGGGTTTATAATTGTCATGTGCTGAAAATATAATCTGCCACACCCTATCATCAAGTAATTTCACTCCTGTGTATGTAGTCATCAGAAATCCACATCCTTACATACCAAGTAAAATATGAAAGCATGTTTGTCATCACATCCAAGTAGGAGAAAACCGCTTGAAATTATATAATAAGCACAAAATATAAATGGTAATATTAGTATATTTAGCTACAATTGCAATCAAGTTTCTATCTCAAAAAACAGGTATGACACTAAGGTAAATATTAGAAGAAAAAAAAAGAAGAAGGGAGAAGATATTTGGAAAATAGGTTGAGACTCCAATAATCAGAGTTGCAAAAATGATAATGTCATGTATTCTTTTACACCCATTAGTCTGGCAAAAAAAGTGTGATAGTAGCAGGTTTGAGTGAGTATATAGATATTCAGTATAGTTTAGTATTTATTATAACCCTGGTGTAACTGGCATCTTGAACTGAGATTACTCACTTTTGATTATGTAAATCTTAATAGAACTTCCAAAACATGCCACAAAATGATACAAGTATATCGAGTCTATATTTGTGTGTGAGCCAAGATAACAAGAATATCAATCAATCAATCGATCGATTGATAGAAACACTGCTACAGACATAACACATATATGCACAATGGCATGAATAAAAATATCCATTGTACAATTGTTTGTTGTACAAAAAGAATTGGAAACAACATAGGTGTATATTTAGAATGTGATATGAAACAATGACTAATATAAAGCAATTAGAAATAGTCCATTTTACATTCACAAATAGATAAATAAAAAATTCTTAGGTTTACTGAAAGAAGTTGTAAAAGGGTAAGCAAAATAAAGTTCATTTATGTAGTTAAAAACATATCAAGCATATATTAGAGAAAATATCATGTGGTAAAATTATAACAGCCCTTTTGAAAATTATACAACTCAACTTACTCTAATATTTAATTATCAGATAATATATATCTATTACATAAAATGGCTATTAGATGTTTGTCCACAATTTTTCTTCTTTCCAGTGAAATTATAGGGTCATCAAAGATTGTGCCTGAACTATAATGGGCATTTAATTGATGGACTTAATTAAAATTAATTTTTTGAAAACTAAATCCTCAACTGTAGTTGCCAAAACCCTTTTTAGATAAACATACAATTAAAAAAATATATAAATAAAACTATAAATAGTGCAGCAGATTCTGTCTCTGGTGAGGGTCCATTTTCTTGTTCAAACACTGCCATCATTAAACTGTATCCACCGATGGTGGAAGAGGCCAGAGACCTCCGTGAGGTCTTTTATGACACTAATCCCATTCGTGAGGACTGCAGTCTGGTGATCTAAGCACTTCCCAAAGGTCCCCCTTCTAGTGCCATTACACTGGAGATTACGATTGCAACATATATGAATTTGGGGGGACATAAACATTCAGTTTATAACACAGTTACTTAAAGAAATAAAGCACAAAACATTAAGAAACAGCCATTTCAACATAATTACGAAGTTCTCTGAATGAGCACAGTAATTTTTAAATTTTGAATTTCTTCTATGTCTTTATTTCCATATATGTAATTATATTTGTTTTGTGCTTTTTTTATAAGGTATTTTTTGTCATTTCTCACTATTATAGCTGTCAGAATTGTATTGATGTTTGTGTTTTATTTTAACAAACAGATCTTGTTCAAAGGTTTATCTCAATTTAAAGGTTTCCCACTTTTTAAGTTCTTCCCTATACTTTCTAGTCCCTGAAGTCAGTAGCTCACAGGCAGGTAGTCTAGGCACATTCAATCTCCAGAGTCTATACTCAAATTTTGTAACCTATGAACAAAAGCCACTCCTGTTTATTACTCATTACACATGGCATTCTTCCTGTGTCTATGAATTGGAATGGTGTTCATTCTGCTACAGCTACCGTAAAGTTAATATATATTTTTTTCTCAAGATGACAGTCCAGCTTTTTATTTTCTGAACTTTTGAGTTGATCCTCATTCTGTCACTGGCTCCACATCGGTCTTTTCTACTTCCAGTCCCACGGTAATGTTCTATATTGACGTCCTGCATGCATACTGGTGTGTGGTTTCCTCCAGTTGTTTATCTATAGATTTTTGATTACCTGTCTTCTATCTTTCAGGGGGTTTCCTAATTTTCTGGGCAACTGATATACCTTATGCTGTTTTCCAAGCCAGTTATTAACATTTATAAAAAATGTCCTTTCTCATTTCATAAAGTTTGAATATGCAAACCTGTGTCTAGTTGCCCATGTTGTCTCAATCCCTCATTTAGAGTATGTATGCTATGAAAATACTATATATGTTACCTTATGTTATTAAATATTTTCATATGAATTTCAATGTTTATAAAATGATGAATTGTACTAAGCACTGTACATTTTATTTAACCACTCTTTTATTATTAGCTTTCCTGTCCTCTACCTGAACAGTTTTATAAATAATGCTTCAAATAAATTATTTTATGTGAAACAGTCTGTACATTTTAATCAGTCCATCCAAATAAATGCTTATCAGAAGAATAGGTGAATCAGGGATACGCATATCTGAAAGTATTAAATATATATTACATAAGTCTTATGCTCTTATTTATGCAGACATCTCAAATGTTAAATTTTGTATAACATTTTAGTTGATCTTTTTCATAACTCAGAAGATATGCAGAAATGAATACTTATAAGAATGGTTTGCTAACCATCTGGTTACTTTATGTATGTATTTCTGATTTGAACTATCTAACTGACACCAAAAATACCAACACACATACACACACACACACACACACACACACACAGAGTAACATATAATGTCCTTAATATTTGACGTTAGTTATGCCATCTGTAACTAAGTCATGTTAAAGAAAATAATATTTTTATTTCCTTTAATTTAAAATTCTGCTACACACAGAAGCATGAGAAACTTCGTATTTCTTTAAATGTAGTGAAATTCACAAGAAACCAAACAAGCATACACTATTTTAGATATATATGTTATCTCTTCTCATTTTTCATCCTTCTAAACCTACATTGCCACCATTGGGCATCCAATGGCTTCATGTTTTCCTCATCATGTAAGAGCACATATCATTTGTTTCAAAATGCTTTAAGACTGTACCAACCTGCACATAAAAGAGGAGAAAGTCTACTGTATGCATTCATATATGAAATAAGAAGGAATACAATGAGTAGACTGCAGTGTGCAAGGCTCTCAATGATTTTGTCCTCTTTGTTTTGCCCAATATTGTGCATAACAGCATGTAAGGAAATAAAGAGAATGCTCAAGAAAGTTGAGAAAAATCTGCCTTGTGCAACAGACCGGTCAAATTTCAGATACCTTCAATTAATCTTTTTGTCAGGTTCCCAGCCAAGATCTAATCTATTCACTAATCTATTGTCTGAGATTTCTTTTTCATTTAAATTAACTTAAGAATTTTTTGACTGACACTAAAAGTTTTAAACTTGGCTGGTTGTCAACAAGTCCATCACTATGTTTACTTAGTCATATTTCCTCCTTGTGTTAAAGAAAATGAAATCACATGAAATCAACGCATTACTGTTAGTACAGATGCACTGATATATGGGGATGTTTAGTTTGATAAGATTTTCTATAATAAAATTCAAATTATTTGGCCCCAAACCAGGACACAGTGTTTTAAGGAAAGCTGTTAAATTTTTAAGAGGAATTTTCACCTTTGCAATTTGATAATTATAGATTTTTTTAAAACTCCAAGTATTTCCACATTGCTTGCTCTTGGCAGAGGAGATTTCTAGTTATTTCTCAGGGGTACTCGCGCTCTTTCACCAGAGCACTTTAAATGGTAAAAACACAACAATAGACCCAAAGCAAGGGCTAGGCTCACCAATTTTCTGAAAATATTAGAATGTTTAACACTCCAATATGGAAAGGAACCCCTGAGGTGTCAACTTCTCAAGTAACCTGATCTTCAACACTACTGTTATACTCTATTTTTATTCTATGTTCCTGTTAAATGTATAACAACCTTGGGAATGTGGTCAATCTAAGTAATAGTTTGGATTGGTTGGAAAAGATTGGGTTCCAGCTCTATTTGCAGTCTGTTCACTGTATGTGATGGTTTCATTAAGTCCCCTGATGCCAAAGGATGGGTTTTTTCCAGGCAGAAGCAGGACTTCAAAGGCAGCTTCTGTTTTACTAAATTCGAGTAAAGCAATATAGTGTTTTGGCTCATTTGAGAGAGAGAAAAAAGAATCCATAAAGTCAACCTTTATTGCTTTTTCAATTTTAACCATATAAAAAAAAAATAGGGTTACTAAAGAAGGAGAAAATGTGGTTAAAAAGAAGATACTAGAAATGTGGATTAAAATCATTCAGAAAATAAAAGTAAAACTAGTAAGGATGGTCAGTTATTTGGAGATTAATATTAAGAAACATTCATAAAGGAAAATTCATAAAAAATGAGAAAATTATCTATTAGTTTTTATTAACATAGAAAATAATTATATTTGAAATTATTAATAAAAGTAAAATTGTCTATCAAGCTAAAAAATTTCTGGGTGCTAGCTTACTGGATTTAAAAAATACATGTTTCCTAATTTCCATGAAAGCAAATATATAAGCACACGTTTCTTATAGTTTATCTCATGATTCATAATGTTACGGAAAAATGAAACGACCAGACACTGAGGGGTTAGGAGCATGATCTTTACTTACGTGCACGGGCCCAGAGGAGACAAACTCCAAATTCTGAGCCCAGAACAATAGCCCCGCATTCCCTTTATGCTGGGCTAAGTTGGGTAAGAGTCTTGGGAGGCTTAGTATAGATTTGGCGTGAAAAGGGTTTACAGAGGTGAAAGAGAAGCATTTACATCATAAGTCAGGGCAATTAGCATTTCATCTTTGGTATCAACCTTGATTTCCTCTACAATATGAAAATAAAGCCAGTTCACAGGTGATTAAAGAAAGTTCCTATCATTTCTCAGATCTGCTATATTACCAGTGACATAATGAAATTTTTTCTAGAAATTTTGCATGATATTTATTTGTTTCATTAAAACCTTCTATTGACACTCTTGTTTTCTGTAGCAAATAACAACCAACATAAATTTTGAGTGCTTATTGAACAAATCGTTACTGTAATAAGCAAACAGGCTTTAACTGGTTCAACTAAGACTCACAGGAGTGTTGAAAAGAAACCCACTAGAAATACATTCATATAGAAGAGATGGAAGCTATCCAATTTACATGTAAATCTAAAAACTAAAAAGGAAATCTAGGAATATTTCTGCAATATTTATTTGTTCTTACCTCAATAGCTATGATACATAACATAAAATTAAAAATAAAATTGAAGATATATACAAAATTTACATTTGAATGGATTTAGTAACATGATTAACTTACTACATTTCAGTCATTTATCATAACACGTTTGTTGATAGCTATTGAACAAGGCATTATACTCTGATATGAGTCATTTTCTAAAAATTATTTTCATTTCAAAAACATCTGTAAGTTTTGTATTTAATTATAGAAAATCAATTTGAGCAATATTTCAAATAAACTGCAAATTTATAAAAAATTATTTAAAACATAAACCAACATTTGTGATGTTTTTCATGACAATATGATTAAACTATGTATCTCTGTGTAACATGGTGGTTATGGCTGAAGCCTTCTTGGTGAGTGTCCCAGTAATTTCCTGTCCTATCCCCATCATAAAGAAAATGGTTCTAATTATTTTTAATTATTGAAATAATATATGCATGTTTTCCAAATGATACATATATCTTTTTAAAATATATTATGCAGAAATAATATAAATGAAAGCATCTTCTTTCCTCAAAATCTAAATTTAAGTTAACAACTCTTTCTTTAGTGCTTTGGCATTAGATCTCTAAAAAACTATTCTGGAAATTCCTTTGTATAAATTGTAATTTATGCATTTGTTTATTTTTATTGTGTTAATGTGCTACATATGTATAATCAGAAACAATAAGGAGAAAGAAAATATTAATAATAAAGGAAAAGAACCGTGTATTACCACTTCCCAATCACATTTCAATGCCTACATGATAATAAGCCAGAAAAAAACACATATTAATATTTTGTGGCATGTGAAGATGACAAATGCTTTTACACATGTGATATTTTTGATACATAACAACTAAAATGTTTAATATTAAAATTTAATCAATAGATCATTATGTTTTATTTTCTGATAAATTTATCATTGATTAGGAAGTTGATTCTATTATAATGTCTTTGTAATACTACAACACGAATATGTGTATGTCTTTCACTTATATGTGGAATCTGATGAACAAAATAAACAAAGGAAATAAAAACAGACTGAGTGTTGGGGCTGGGGAGAAAGGATTAAGCAAAGCGGGGTGGGGGAGGGGAGAACAAACCTCAGACTTTTAAAAAACAATATGGTGATTACCAGAGGGAAATGGGGGTGGGGGAGGTAAAAGAGGGTAAAGAGGGGGTAAATGGTGATGGAAGGAGACTTGAGTTGGAGTGGTGAATGCATAATACAATATATAGATGATGTATTATAGAATCGTGTAACTGAAACCTCTATAATTTTATTAACTAATGTTGTCCAATAAATTCAATAAAATAAAAAAAGAAATTACACATACAAAGGAGATATTATCTAGATTAAATATAAAATAGTCCAGTAATACAGTGGCCTTAAAGGAAAACATTTCATTTCCTCTTTTTTAAATTTATTCTTATTATATTTTTTCCATTACCATTTATCCCCCTTAAACCTCCCTCTTCCCTGCAATCACCACACTGTTGTCCATACCCATGAGTCTTTTTTTATTTTACTCAATCTGTCCACGCACTAACATGCCCAGAGCAGTCTATCAAGAAGAACATTATAGAAAATAACTAAGATCCTCATTTAAAACTTTTTAAATAAGAGCACATATGTTAAAAATAGTTTAGTTCAATTCCTCATACATCATTACTATAGTATTTGTACTCGATAGTTGGATGAGATTTTAGAATTATTAGTACTTTCAAATTTGAGGAATAATAAGCCAATTTCATGAGGAGAAGGAATAAAAAGTAAATAAAAACTCACTATTTTTGAAGTTTAAGAAGAAAATAATTGTACTGATAATGTACTTATTAATGACCTCAGTAGTGCATATCTCTAACTAATAGGAAAATATATGGTACAATAGACCTATTTCATTGTAATATTTATGATTTATTTAATACCTCATAATTTCTCCTTGTGAAATGTGCTCTTACCTAAATTGTCTTGTAAAATGTATTTTATCATACTTGCATTTTCCACTAACTTTCTCCACTATCCTTTTACCTTTGCCATGTTATCAACACAATCCTAATATTTCTCAATCACTGTTGAAATATGGTATCATTCACTTTATAGTTATTCTTTCATATATTCTTACTAAAACTAATATGCATATCTTTTACTTAAGGTTTCTGAGTTTTGGATGAAAAGAAAGTCAATTATTTTTTCTAATATTATTACATGGTTTATTATGTTTAAATAGAAATGGCTAAAATCAAAAGAATTTTAAAAACTAAGAAAATAGTATTTGCTGTAAATGATGATGCCACCAGCATGTCATCATCAGTGGGAACATGTCCCAAGTGACCTCACATAGTGGCATAATTATGTGTTTACTTACTGCAGTCCACAATGTGGCCCTTGAGTTTATAGAATTAAAATGCATTTCATATAAACATAAATCAAGAAAGTGATAGATAATATAATGCCAAAGTATAAATAATAGTTAATCTCATTTGAAAAGTTAACAATTCAATGCACATTTAATATTTACAACTTATTTTATTATTATGTCTCTTAAAAATTTTGGCAGGAAAATATTGAAATCCATTCTTAAGATTAATGTAGATCAAGCCCTGGCTGGTATGGTTCTATGGGTTGAGCAATGGCCTGATTCCCAGTCAGGGCACATGCCTGGGTTGTGGGCCAGGTCCCCATTGGGGTAGGTGTGAGAGGCAACCACACATTGATGTTTTCCTCCCTCTCTCCCTCCCTTTCCCTCTCTCTAAAAAATAAATAAATAAATAAATAAAAACATTAATAAACATCCAATCAAAATTATTTTATCATTTATACAGTGAGTCATCTACTTTTCTTTAGATATATGATAAAGTGTTGTTCTACAGTGTATTATATTCTGATCCATGTGTATTCTTAATATTTAAATCACTATCACCAAAAAATTAAATTGACTGTTGGGATCTAATTTATGAAATGAATTAGTAAATACCACCTAATGATTCTGTAAGCTTTTTTAATCCATGTAGTCATCCCTAGATTTGGCTATGAATTTACTTGGCTTCAGAATTGCACAAAACCCGCAATTTCAAGTGGGCCCCAGAGAAGCAGTACTTCTGGGAATATATATGTATTATTCTGAATGTTTTGTCGACTTGCTACAGTTTTTCTTCACTTCTTTGTAGCCCATAAGAAAACCTCAGGCAGTAAATACTACAATAAATTGTTATGAGTGTTATGTTAGAAAAGAAAAGCTTCTCAAAGGAACAGAACAGGGGCATACTGTCTATTCTGTGAGGTCAGGAATGTCCTCCCTGAGGAAGTTTGAAGGAATAAAATGGATAGTAATTATATAGAGCAGGTTTCCCAGGCAGAACCAATAGCATATTTAAGAGTTTGAGGAAAAATTGAAGAAAAAAATCAATTTATCTGTCTACCAGCTATTTACCTACCTATCTGTTTTGTGTGTGGTCTTCACAGCTTTAGCTGTGGTTAAAATGTCAGTTTTATCCATGGGTTAACACAACATGCCAGATGACCTATGCAGAATCTGTAAGAAAATGACCTAAAACCAATTTTGTGGATCTTAGCCCATCTTATTACAAAAGGCTTTTGTTGGATGCAGCTGAGAAAATTACTTGGAAGGTATTTTTGGAATGCTGTAGGGTGTGCTCTCCTTTCCCAACAGAAAGAGAAAACGTTTGCCTCTCCCTCACCTCAAGTTACATGAGCCAGATTTGAAAGAAACTGTCAGGAAACCAGGGCACATAAATCTAGAATTTCAAAAGACATGAGACAGGTTTCTGAATAAAGATTTGGGGCATCGGTTTGAAATGGCATCATAGAAAAGCAGCTCCCAGTTAATTGTACTTAGTTTGTGCCAGTTATAGAAAAGTATTGATGAGAAAGGATTGATGAGCATTTATTTGGTTCATATTGTAGGGAGCTGGCTTTAAGCAAGTTTGAGCCATCATTAAGAGGCTTCTCTGTAGAAGGGAGAAACCCCAACAAAATGGATAGATCTTAGGATAACCAGGGTCTGAGTAAGAAATTATAAAAGACTGGTATCATTAGGAAGTGTTTTCGAATATGCCCAATGGGGGATTTTCAAAAAATGGACTTATCCACAGAGAAAGAGATTAGTTTTCAATATCCGCCAAAATCAGAGAAAACTAAATCAGATTAAAATAGTATCCTATTCTAAAAACATCTTCCTTTATTGTTTCTTCTTCCCTCCTGTTCCAAAGTCATAAAAGGTCAGCGGTTGCAGCTACAAAGTAGAAAAGGAGATGGAATAAAAAGAAGACATGCATTAATTTTAGAACAAAATATAGAATTGTTACTGCTAACAGTGAGGAAAAAATAGATAAACTACAAGATAATGGAATTATCAGCAACACTGAAAGCTGAGAAATAAGCATTTAAACGAGATACCTAATTAAAAAAACAAACAAACAAACAAAAACAACTGTTGTCTTGGCTGGATAGCATGAAGAGACCTCCAGAAAGATGGCAGTACACAGATCCCAAGACCCTTGAACAGAAAACGCTTCCTCCCACCTTGCAGTTATTCAAATCCATTGGAGAATTGAATCAAGATGAACCTGCTGTAAAACCCAAGCAGAGCTCAACTATAAATTAGCCCGAGGTCTCCTCCGAACATGACAAATTGAAAGATGTCGTTTCTAGTGGTGCATCTTATTTACTTTACTTTCTAAGTTTTACATAAAATGTCCAGCATACAAGTATATGTACAAGACTCATTCATACAAAAGAAAAGTTGAAAAATTATCAAAAAAGAAAAGAGTCAAGAGAAGAAGCTTCTGAAGCAGTTCAAATCTTGGAATTATCAAGCAGAATTTTAAACTACTAATAATTTATATGTTAGAATATCTAATGGAGAAAGTGAACTGCATACCTCAGTAAAGAAGGGATTTCTGCAGAGAAATTAAAACTATAAGAATGAATCAAATGGAAATGGTATAAATAAAAAATTGTGACCTCAGAAATGAGGAATTTATTTAATGTTAGTACCTGTAACCCAGGCAAGACAGAAATGACCGGTAAATTGGAAGGCAGCCTTATACAAAAATAAAAATTAAAAAAAGAGAAATATTGTTTAAAAAAAAACTAGGACAGAGTATGATAATTGAGGATCAATTTTCAATGGCCTAATAAGTATAAAAGTTTTAGTCTCAGAAGACCAGGAGATAAAAGAAATGAAAAAATAATAGCAAAACATTTCAAAGTTGAAAGAAGTCACAAATTTACTTCTAATAAGCATAATGAACTTTAGAAAGGATAAATACAACAAAAATATATCTAGAAAAATACAATAAAGTTTAAATAAAAATGTATCTAAACACATTATCATCAAACTGGTGAATAGCATGATAAAGAAAAATCTTAAAATCATATGAAAAAATTATTCCAAAAAATAAGAATGGATAAATGTTGACTGACACTTTCATTATTAATAAGGGAGGTCAAGACACAATTAATAGCATATTTAATCTGTTGTGAAAAGATAACTCAAATTATAATGTTGAAAAAAATAGTTAACTGCCAATTTAGAATTGTATATCCCAGGCAAAATATTTTCAAAAGTGAAGATGGGTTTTTTTCTTCCATGCATGATGAAATAAGAGCCAACCACAGAAATTCTCTGCCCTCTGCTGCAAAGAAATATTAAACTAAGATATAATTTATAAAGTGATGCCTTAATAATATACAAATCATTCAAGAGGAAACTATTGTAATGTGTTCAGGCTCACCAGGAAGAGAGGAGACAGGTGGATATACAAATAAGTTCCCATCTCTGTGACTTTTATCCTGAGACTAAGTACAGCCCTTTTGACACACTCAAAGGTAGCAGGGTACATGTAGAAAACCTGCAATATATCTGAGGAGGTATAAAAGCTAAGCTGATAAATTATTAATCCTAAAGAGAACATAGTAATTCCAGAAGGAAAGAACCAGTAATTGAATTCTGTGCTCTACAAACCCAAAGAACTCTGAAAACCCCCAGAGTAGCTCAGTAAAACACAAAGGATCTCAGCATCAGAAACATTCCTAGATTAAACACAACAAGTAAATAAATTGCTTTTAAAAATTACACATTAAAAAAATTTTTTAAAGATTCTGGAAAATAAATGTTTATCTTCTCATTAATAACTTGGATGATACTATTAAAAATCAGCAAACATATGATGAAAACAAGACACATTCAAAGTCAAAAATTAAGAGCTAACACTCTAAAATTCTAAAAAAAACAGTAAATGTTTTCTGATTCACTGAATAAAGCAATTTTTTTTAAAGACAAAAAATCCAATGAAAGAAAATAACAAGACAACATAACCTTATTAATAACTTTTGCTCTTTTAAAACAAGTGTAGGTAAAAATTGAAGCAACTAAATAAAAAAGAATTTTACATGACAAGTTTGAAAGAATTTTATAGAGTATATATAAATAACTCTAATAATTTAATATTTGAAAAAGAAAATAACCTAATATACAATAGGCAAAATATTTAAAGAGACACTTCACAAAATAAAATTTATGAATAGCAAATGGGATACATAGAAATATGTTCAACACCACCAGTCATCACGTAAAGACAATTAAGCTACAATGAGGTAAAATGATATACTCACTAAAATAGCTAAACTTAAAATGATTGACAATACCAAGTGTTACCAAGGGTGTGTATCAAACATAATTCACATATATGGCTGATGGGAATGATGGGAATGCAAAATGGTACAACTTAGGAAAACAGTATGGCAATTCTTCATTAAATTGAGCATACATTTACCATATGACCCAGCAATATTATTATTTTTTATTTAGATAAGAGATAACACCTATGTCCACACAAAGATGTATGTGTGAATATTCCCAGTAACATAAGGGTAAAATTGCAAGCAAATCAAATGTCCACCATCTGGAAACTGATAAATTGTGTTTATCTACGCTATATAATACTATACAGCAATAAAAGAGGGATATATTACACACACACACACACACACAAAAGGGACATGGATCTTTCTAGAAAAAATATGCTAATTAAAGAAGTAACACGCAATATCCATGTACTATATGAGTCCATTTATATAAAATTCTAGGCCCAAAAATACAGTAGTAGAAAGCAGTTTAGTGCTTGCTCCAAATTGGAGAAAGTTGGGTGCAAATTGCAAGGAAAGCTTTTTCTGAGTGAAGGAAACTTCTAGATCTTAATTTTGCTTACAAAATTACAGAAAATTTGCCAAATTTATTAATCTGTGTATTGAAAGTGAAATCATTGTATGTAGATAATGTGTTAATAAAATTAGGGGAAAATGAAGACAAAATGGACATACATTAGCTAAATGAGTGTCTCCCCCCACACCTGCACTGAAAGAGAGGCTGCATGTTTTTTTAGGCTAGTAGCAATAATTACCAGATGAAAGCTCAAAGCTGCAGAGTCAGAAAGAATAAATATCTGTATCTACATTAAGATGTCTTTATTAATCATATATAAAATTAATAAAGTATTCTTCAGAATATGTGGAAATATAATATGATAAGAAAAGCACAAAGTGAGAATTCTTAAGAATATATATTGTTACTGACACTGACAGAGGACTTTTAATTATCTAAAATTAACTGAACAGATTAAGATCATTCTCAGATTTTACATAGAAGTGACAATAGTATCAGAATTTTGTGGAAGAAAAAAGTAAAATTATTGCCTTCTGTACTCTTAATCTGTTCCTCTATAAAGCAAAGCATTGAAGTCCTGATTATTTTTTATTAGATATGCACACCTAAAAAAGTTGAAGGTTAAAGGAAAGAAAATGTGGTGCAAGGAAAGTTAAAAGCACTTTGTGCTAATAGGTAATAAAAGATAGCTACCTGAGCTGTGAGGGACACCTTTACTTTTAGTGTTTACAAGGAAAAACCATACTGTGGGCAATTGTACAAGGATGAAACATAACTACTTTATCTGCTTCTTCCTGTCCTTCATTTCTGATTTTCAAAGTTAATCCTAAAAGGGAGTTAACCCTGACTTCAGTGGCTGCTCAGGAATATATTGGGTTGGCCAAAAAGTTTGTTTTTTTCTGTAAGATGGCTCTAGTAGTGCTTTAGTTGTTTTTAACTGCATTCAAAACAATTTTGTTAGATTATATTGTGACAGCTGTCATATCAGCATCCATTAAAAAAAAGTTAACAAAATGGGTGAATTTTTATATAGCCATTGTGGAGAGTGGAACCAATAAAATGGCATTGATCTGGTCAAGATAGCATGAAGTATACAAAACAAAGTGGAGTCACTCATGTCAACCAAAATGGCTGCCAGTCAGCCATGACACTTTGGTTCAAAAGGGAAACTACCTAAATTAGAGCAGACACATCTGGCAAGGAGACACACCTAAAATACCTGCATGTGTGATCAGAACAGCCATGTGTGCAGAGCAGGACCACCCATAAATGGGCTCCTGGGAAAATTCCACACTTACCAGCAGGGCTATCAAGCAGAACAGCCATGTACCACCCATAGTTTCCTGAGAAAATTCCTCACTCTCCATCAGGGGTGCCAAGACATTTATTGAAAAGACCCAGAAGGGTAGAGCACACCACTTTCAACGTATAACTGAAGGAGATTCCAGACCACTGCTGAGATAGCCGAGCTCCACATACCAGAGAGCTACTCCCTGCCATGCTGATCTCCCTGGGCATTGGCTGACAGTTCTGCTGGACTGAGGACTTTGTCTGCCCTGTTGCCCACCTAGATCAGGTGATCCTTTCTTGAAAGATGCTGACGACTCCCTTGACCACTGTGCTCTCTCCGGGACCTGCAGACTGAGACTCTGGGACTCAGGTTCGTTATTCCCCATTGATTGCTATGTGTATGTGTTATAATTCTCCTAGATTGTGAGAGTGTGAGTAGGATGTTAATGTATGGTGATGTTCTACTTTGAGTGAACCTGCATTCAATAAAAGCCGAGTGAATAGCACAGTGACTGTGTGTGACTCTTGTCTATTCCTTGGTGCCGGGCTGCCCAGCAGGCAGCTAGCCGAGCCACTGCCTGGCTGACTTATAGGAAAGACTGTATCACGAGCAGTCGCTTATGACAGCCATTTTAATATTGAAGGTGAAAGAAAATAAGCCATGTTTTTAGTATATTATGCTTTATTATTTCAATAAAAATAAAAATGCAACTGAAACACACACACATACACAAGATTTATGCAGTGTATGGAGAAGGTGCTATGACTAATCAAATGTGTCAAAAGTGGTTTGGGAAGTTTCATGTGGGAGATTTCTCGCTGGGTGATGGTTGGGTAGGCTAGTTGAAGTTGATAGAGATCAAATCAAGACATTAATTGAGAACAATCAATGTTATACTATGGAGATGATAGCCAACATACTCAAAATATCCAAATCAATAAAGTTATTGATGAAAATTAAAAATGTGTCGTTTATTTTATAGAAAAAAAACTAAATGGACTTTTTGGCCAACCCAATTGATTGAGATTTCCCAGAAAATAGACTCAGAGATGGAAATTTGAATGCAGAGAGTTTAGGGGGCAGTGTCCCTGGGACAAATATAAAGGAGAAGGAAGAAAAACAATGATAGTTACAAAAGAATGCTCAGTATAGCTAGAGGCTGTTTACAGTCATCCTCAAGCAGACAAAGGGGTCAGACTTTTGTATTTCCTTATCAACTAAGACACAGGCTACCTCCAGGGTGAATGTGTAAGCTTAAGAGTCATTGTCTTTCTGATAAGGGCAATGCATAGAAAAGCCTCATCTGCTAAAGAAATATATTCCTTGTCTTTGGAGACAGTATATGAATGGAGAGCAGTGTTTTTATGAGGGAAGACAAATACATCAAACCAGAAGAGTATATTAGGTATGCATTACTCTGAATATAAGAGAAATCTAACATATGGCAATTTAAACTACTAATGGTGATTCTGGCAAGGATTTTGGAACTCAACAATGTTAGATCCTGTGAATACATCATTTCATAGTTTGCTTCTTGGTTCTAGTTACAGCTAGTTGTAGCTGCTTCTCCGGGTGTCATGTGCTGTTCCGTACTCCAAAAAGGAAGAAAAACACTTTCACCACCTTAGTCTTTACTTTGTTATTTCTGAGGGGAATTCTACCTGTATTGCTTCTGACTACAGTTCATTGGCATGGATTACCACGTGCTCACTCTACCAGTAAGTGGTGTTTGATAAGCTAAGCACTTAGATTCCCATTCTTAATAACGGAGCAAGACAAAGGAAAAGTATTTAGGAATTGATGGTGTATGAAGCCATGCTCATACTCTACTACATAGGAAAGGGAAAAAAATAATACCAGTTATTGTTTGGATTCCATTTTCAGTGATAACTGCAATGCAGCCGGAAAAGTGTTTGGGGGTGGATGAAGAAGAGCATTCCAAGAAGAAAAAATCACTTTTAAGAAAACCCAGGACACTTTGGTAAAACTGCAACTAATTCTTTGTAGGTGGGCAAAGAGAGGGGTTTGAAGTGGTGTAACTGGAGGGTAGACTAGTATGTAAGAATTATGCCATAAGAGACTTTCAGAAGTAAGTAATTTGAACTTTAGACTAAACATATAGCAAAACATTAAAATATTTTTAAAAAGAATGCTATGTGATCTAATTTGATTGTAGAAAGATCATTCTGTAGAATATGGAGGATAAATTAAGGAGATGCCAGGTAGATTCTAGGTAATAAGACAAGAAAGACAGAAATAAGAATAGTGGAAATATGATTGGAGTGGGTGAAAATATTTAAGACATATGAAGGATTTATATTCATAGCCTAAATAATTAGGAAATTAGTAGTGGATAAAGAGAGAAGTAAAGGAGGATAAATCTAGGATATTTGTCATGATTCAGGATTGATAAATGAATGAGAGTCAATCCATTTATAATATAAGGAAAACATAATGATGAGTAAAGGCTGTGAAAAATAGATTAAATTAGTTTTTGTATTTGTTGAGTTTTTGGAGTCTCTGGACATCCAAAGGTAAGTACCTAAGTGTTAAATGGTCAGGGGCGATAGTTTCAGAGAATGGGTAGTAGTTTGAACTCCAGTTATAAATAAGGTCTACTACAAAATTTATAGGCAAGAATAATAATATCTTAGGAGAAATATCAATATTCAAAGACTGTATAAAAGATGATGGACTGGTGAATAAACCTGAAAATAGATGGCCCTTTAAAGGTGTTTTAAGAATACTGGAAGAGGTTAGTGTCACAGCAACTGACAGTAGGTATAATCGAGTGACCGAAATGATGTAGAGAAGTCAATAAGATAAGTAGAGAAAAGAGCATATTAAGAATGAAGTTTTTAACATATTAGTGAGCGCTGTCTAACTAGAATGTTGAAGGAAAATGTAGGCTGATGTGTGATGAAGAGAAGTGCATGTGAGAATATGGAACAATGATTGTAGGCTATGCTCTCAAAAACACTCTCTGAATCATATATATATGAACTGAATGTGCCTATTCATATAATTATATTGACATGTGAGTGTGTGTATTTACAACAGAAACAATTATATTTAAACTTAACTCCTTGAAAACAAATGTCATAAGCCATATACACTCAGCAACTTGCATTTTCTCTACTTAAAAGCATTGCCAAAGGCTTTATTCTAGGAAGACATGTTAAGCAAAAGATATTAATAACATGTTCTGTGTCATTGTTCTCATTATTGGATTCTGAACTTTATGCTGCACTTGTGTATTTTTACTGCACATCAGCTATTTGGTTAAAATTTAAATTAATTACTAGCAGCTATGCAGGTGAATTATCCATGGACAACAAAAAATAATACAAATAAAGCATATGTAGGAAGATGAAGGATGCAAATAAGGCTGAACTTCACAGATGAGTGCTTCTAACCTTTGAGTAATATTTAGAAACATTTTAAAAAATTATTGTTGTTCAGTTATAGTTGTCCCGCCTTTTTCCCCATTGCTCACCCCTACCCTGTCCTCCACTCCCACAGTCAGTTCTCCCATTGTCCATTCGAATGAGTCCTAAGAAATATATTTTTAAAAATCACTGTTGATTATTTATTATATTAGTAAAAACAGAGTTAATACCACTTTTCTTTCAGTTTTCATTCAATGATTATATATATAGTATCATTATATATTACATAATTATAATATTTTGTATATAAGTTAAATTGAAGGCAACCACATTCAAATCATTACTATTAGTATAGTGTAATATATGGTGTTGCAGTCCTCAGAATGAGTGTGATACTTGTTGCAATGAACGTATTCTCTTTGGTTTGGCATGTTATAATACCATTTTCATTTCTGCCGCAACAGCTCTCTAATTTCTTTATTATACAGTGTGTAACTGTGTTAACTAACTTGTTAACTAAATTCAATTATTTTCTCACTTCTACAGTAGTCCTTGACAAATGAAATTAAAACTTGACACCAATATGATTTTAAATGTAAATGTAAATTCATATTGACAGGGAGTGGTAGCTTTCTCTTTATAACTGATTGTCCAGATTAAAAAAAAAAAAAATATATATATATATATATATATAATTATTGAAAAGGACTCACAGAATTAACAAAAAGAAAATTGCATAAGGAACTTACAAAATTCCTAAGGATGAGTCAGTTGATGTTCTTACCAGGTTAATGGAACCCTACTGGTGAATCACTGGATAAGTGGGATCTGGAATTGGGCAAGCCTTCAAATCCTGGACCTAGTACTCTCTTGTGATATGATCTTGAACAAGCTCCTTAAACTCTCTAAGATTTTTTTTGTTCATATGTATAATAGATAAAAATATTAACCCTCTACCAAAGAAGATCAAAGTTCTTATCATGCTCTCTTTTATTAAGTGCTTAAATATATTAGCTATTTCATCATTAGCTTTTCTATAGTTTCATCTCTGAAGGAAAGGAAGAGGATAAGGCAGCAAAACTATAGACAGTCTTAAAGGTGCTTGGGTTACTGCCTTAGTAGCACTTTGGAAGCTTAAGTTTGGAGTATTATGAAATGATTTAATTCAAGAGTTGACAGTACATTGTATGGTTTTAATAGTTTGCTAACTTTTATCAAATTCCAGGTACAATGTTGCATAAAGCAAAGGCTTTTGATACCTGCAATCCTGTTGATTTTCCTCTCTTACACTTTTTTTTTCATTTTTTTACTCTACAAAAGACTGTCCTTCCAACTTCAAAGTGGGTCTGTGTCTTACTTGAGTTTACTAATTAGTTATTATTGATTTTATCCAATCATTAAATAAATATTTATTAATCCCTCTTACTCTACTCCGTGAGTGTAGTGTATCTAAACTGAATATTAAATGTAGTATATTAAAACTGAATAAAATAATTATATAAAAGATTTTATATTAAATTATAAATCTATAAACTGTTACCCAATTATTACTATTCCCATAGGTTTTATTGGTGAAATATAAATGAACCTTCTTGAGCTTTTATATAATCACATTTTAAGTCCTGTCAAGTTATCTTCCAGGACCCAGACATTTCATCATTTTACTAATGTCAAATTCATTATATTTGCTCTTCCTTCAAAGCACAGTAAAACTGATATCACCTAAGGAGAGACCATAAGTCAATACAAGGTCTAAATATAGAGAGTAGAAATGGCATAACCTTATTTTAGTTTTATTTCAATATTCCTTCTTCAATTTGGCATAGCACCTTCGATGAATCAGGAAAATTAATATGAGAACATAAGTTAATTAATTGTGAAATCACATAATCACAAATATTTATTTTAGGACATAAGAAAGAAGTTTTACAAATGACCATGAATAGAATTCAAATCCAAAAGTATTCTTGAGTGCATAATTAACCTCCCATGAGTGCTATGAGAATTAATGAGTTAATATTTAAAAAGCAATTTTAAATATTTTGATGAGAAATACAATTAAATATTTTACAAACTTTACTTGTTAATTAAATATCCTGAGGAATATCATTTTATTATTGAAAAATGCAACTACAGGTGTCCCATTCAATGTGACCTACAGTATAAAATTATAGCTTTTGTTCCTGAAAATGCCAAAGACAATAAAGTGGTTGGTCAAAGTTACATACACAGGGTTAAAAGCTAAAAGTAAAAGGCCTCCCTTCATCCAGAAAGAAAAAAAAATACATATATTAGTACATTTTAGAAAATGGAACTTGAAATTAGGGAGTTAAAATATTAAAGTAAAACAGATTCTTTAATAAGTATTTAATCATTTACAAAACACCAATGAGAAAAAGAATTTTTTAATGAAAGTCGAAAAGTTACTGATGTGATACTCAGCAGAAATAGTTTATGTGCAAATATATTAAATTTGTGTAATTAAAGGGTGGAAGAGATTGCAAAGGAGGAAGTTGTTATTAAAACATCTGCAAAAACCTAATTCATATTTTAAAATATATACAAAAACCAGTTTCTGTGGTTTTTGGATTAAGACACATTTATGTTAATAACATATCCAATGCTCACTCCAACCTGTAATTCTATAAAATATACAAAGATAACTTAAAAATGTATCATTAGTACTAGTTCTAATTTCCATAATTTATAGAACTTGGAACTCTAAGCAATAATAAAAGCAGCATTTAATAACTTGGTTTATGCCATTTAGTGAGCTTTTTTCTTTACATGACCATGTTAATTATTTCACTAAAAGTTACTTCAAAAATGTCTATTTAAAAAAAAAGTCACTAAAATGACATCATCAATTCAGGAATCTATCTAAAAGTAATAATATTTTTATCATTTATAATACTATAAAATTTTCTACTGGTAATAAGAATAACATAAAATACAATTCTTAATGTCTTGTTTCTACTATTTTTTTTCTAATTCATACATTTTCTTTCTTTAATTTTTTCTAAAATGTTCAGGGTAAGGAAAGTGAGATATTACCTTATTTGGAAGAAAATATCTTCAAAAGTAGTGAAGTTAGAACACATAATCTTTGGCTTTATAATGGATCTGTGTTAATGGATAACATAATTGTCTAACTTAAAAAATTATTTACAAATTATCAGTTGAAACATTGAGGCATGCAAAATGAGACAACTATAATGTTCATACAATTTAGAGTCATTGATATTTACTACTGATAATCAATGAACTAAAAGTAGGCTTCTATGTAGTTTTAGGTTGTATAGAAAAATCTAAAGATTTTCATATTGCCTCTTTCCTAGTAATAAGCACAGTTTTTCTATTTATAGATGCTTTTAAATCAGAATACTTTAACAACTTTTGTATTTAAAAAGGGTCTTCATACTTTTTTAAGTAAATTTCACCTTTTGACTATTACCTATAGTTATAGGTGCTGGGGTATAGTCCACTAACTCTAGAGGATTAGAAAATTTTAGAATCTCACAATATGCTAGGGGTAAAATAAATCACTAGTCATAATTTTTTTCCTTAACTACTCAATTTATTTTTCTCATTTGAGGTGGTCAGAAATCTCTCCTTTGCTGCTCTGAAGTGTTGGGTCATGGCCTGAGCTTGGGGCACAAGTACCAAAGGGAGTTCTTAAGGCAAGTACTTTCTGGAAGATTTTGAATAAGTAAGCCTCAGGGTAGATTCAACTGGCAATTATTCTTGTTATAACAGATCACAGAAAAATATATCTGTACCTTGAAGGAAAATGTTTTCAAAGAAGATGAACTTTGAACTGGGTTCTCAAAGGATATGGAAAGTTAATACAAATGGGGAAATAATATGAAATATTAAAATAATTATAGACAGAGTAGTATATAAAGCATTATGGGGATGGTGAAAAGATGAAATATATGGAAAACATAGAAATTAGGTTAGAAAATTAGCTTGATATTTTTGATCTATCAAGAAATGAATGATGTATTTTAATATCCTTCTGTCGATTGTGGAGAGTATTCAGTTCTATGTTAGAGTATGGCATCACACCATGAGTTAAAGACCACAAAGCTTTGATTACATAACACATTGATTTTAAAAATTGACATTGTTTTAAAAAATTGAACATGTGCCCTGGCTAGTATAGCTCAGTGGACTGACTACCAGCCTGCAAACTAAAGGGTTGCTGGTTCGATTCCTAATCAGGACACATGCCTGGGTAGCAGGCCAGATCCCCAGTAGGGGGCAGTCGAGAGGCAACCACACATTGATGTTTCCCTCTCTTCCTCTTTCCTTTCTTCTCTCTCTAAAAATAAATAAAGAAAATCTTTTTTAAAAAGTAAAAAAATTGAATATGTACTCTGTATTTTACTTATTTCTGTATAGCAAACCATGTCAAAATATAATGTCTTAAAACAATAAGCACCTTATTAATGGTAGCCATTCTGGCAGATGTGTAGTGATATCCTATTGTGGTTTTAATTTGCTTCTCTCTGATGACTAGTGATGGTAAGTAATTTTTATATGTCTATTGGCCATCTATATGTCCTCTTTGGAAAGGTGTCTATTCACATCCTTTGTCCATAATTTAATTACATTGTTTCTCCTGGTGTTGAACTGTATGAATTCTTTATAGATTTTGAAATTTAACCCTTATCAGGTGTATTATTGGCAAATATGTTCTTCCATACAGTGGGCTTCCTTTTCATTTTGTTTTCATTTCTTTAGCTGTGCAGAAGCTTTTTCATTTGTAGACCCATTTGTTTATTTTTTCCTTTGTATCCCTTGCCCTAGGAAATATATCAGCAAAAATATTGTTATGTGAGATATCTGAAATTTTACTGCTTGTGTATTATTCTAGAATTTTTATAGTTTTGCAACTTACCTTTAAGTTTGTACTCATTTTGAGTTTATTCTTGTGTATTGTGTACGTTGGTAGTCTAGTTTCCTTTTTTTTCATGTACTTGTCCAATTTTCCCAACACCATTTATTAAAGAGACTGTCTTAAATTTATTTATCAAAAAGTCAACAAATAAAAGTGCTGGCAAGGATAAGAAAAAAGGAAACCTTAGTACACTGTTGATGGGAATGCAGAATGGTGCAGTTACCGTGTGAAACAGTATGTATATACATATTTATGTATATATGTGTGTATGTACACACATATATTTGTTTTTACTACATGCTGAGCACTCTTCTAAGGGCTTTATTGCTATTATAATTCCTCCTAAAAACTCTATGTAATAATTTTTGTTATTATTCCTATTTAGAACAATGGGAGCTGAAGTAAACACATAAAGGACTTGCCCAAAGTCACGAAAGAAGTAATTGATTTAACCAAGGTGTAATTATAAAAAAGTGGAATTCCATTTTGTATTCATAATTGCTGGCATAAGAATGTGTGTACTGGCCCATAGATAAAGTTAAACAGGGGGCTCAGAACAGGACCTTGAAGAACAGCATCATAGACGTAAGTGGTAGGCAGAAGACAGAAGTCCTTTAACAGTGGACATAAACCTGACAATGCAGCAGAATCCTAATGGGTTTTAATGAACCTATCCCTATGACCTGCAACCCAGTAGATGCAGTGGGGGGCTTCACAACTTATATTTTCTCATAGCCAAGTCAGGTAATTTGACACATCCAGTTCACAAATATGTATTTAGAAACTTTGAGATTATTAAAAACTGAAAATGAGCAGCCAGGAAGATTGTGGACAGTCTATGAGAGTTCGGGAAGCTAAGAAGAGATACTTCAGGTAAGAATGTGTGGTTAGTATTGTGTTCGGAGAGATCTGAGCATTTTGAAGAGTTATCTTCTCATAAAATTGTAGAGAAAGAGAATTTGAAAACATGGGAGGGACAGTTGATAACTATAGAGGAAAATTGAAAGAAATAGAAAGGGTTAAAGAAAAAATTGAGAGATTACTCTTTAATAAGAGAAGGGGGAATTTCTAGGGTTTAAGCAGAGGTGCGGTGTTTGAGTACAGAAGGTGTGAACAAATCAATTTACAACTTATAAGGAATGGTTGCCCAAGGATATAGAGTAAAATTTGTAGAAAGATTTAATTAAATGCCTAGTTTTAGTTAGAGAAGAATATATTTTCTTTGTACTGGTCTGAAAATTTTTGACATTTTTCTCCATCAGTTCTCACAAAATAATGTATAGGAGAGATGAGTCAATTCAAGTGCACTGTTTTCCCAGACATACATAATGAAAAACACTGAAACTAATTGACTGCACTTGGTCAAGTTGGGGACATCAAGCCTGAGTAACATAAAGAAGGAAGTTGTCAGTAGGTAGCTGGTAATGCGAGGATGTATAGAGAGACAAGATTTAATGATAATTTAGAACAAAGTATTTCAAGAGAGAAGAGACCAGGTACACACTCCAGCTTTGCTATCAACTGCTTTGATGATGCTCATACAATTTATTTATCACTGTCACTTCTCTGAGACTAAAATTATTAAACTTAGTCCCTTTAGCAGAAAAATTCAATCAAATGAATATATGATTACCCACTGTTATCTTGTCAAAGCTTTCTCTCCAAGTTTTATCCTCCTCTCACCTAGTAATCTAAGGAAGAAAAAGGTCTCTGGCAGAATTCTCCCTAAATCCCTGGCATCAGTCTTTCTCTAACCTTTAAAAAAAATCTTCTGAAAGTGAAGGACCTACACACAAATGTTGGTGGAACGTTTAAATGACAGATCTCAGTGGAATTTGAAGTGGGTGGAGTATTACTTTTTCAGTGTTTTTAATTTCAAAGATTGGTGCTGCTACTTAACACACAATTGGATGCCTGTGCACTGTATCTGCCCAGCAGTAGTGTGAGTGGGTTAGATTTTATGTTAATAGAGTTTAGCCAATAGATTTACTTTACTTAATAGATAAATTCTAAGAATTCTAAGAAAGTCTTCTGCCCTCCCCAAACTCCTTACCTTGTTATTTAGCGAATCCTCAGAAGGGTGGTCACATCTTTCTACAAGCCCTGCCACTCCGTCAAATAATGCCACACAATCCTTTTGGGTCTATGCCCCACGCATTACTTGAGTCAGATACTATGCACTCAGCTCACTTCCAGTTCCACCACAGTGGCCACTATCAGGATTCCACTTACCATCTTCCATCCTCAATTGTGCAGGAAAACCCATGTTCTCCTGCACAAGAAACACTACAAGATTTTTAAGTCATGCCTTACTAAAGGGATTTATTTAAATAAGTTGTAAGCATTTAGCAGATTTTAGAAAAGAAACAGTCACTAGCCCACTTTGCTCATGAAATTCCCCTAAAAATCATCCTGAGAACTAGGTAAGTAGACCATTTTTAAGTTTACTGCAAGCTCTTTTGTACTATTCTAGTCCCTCAACACTAACACACTTTTTTTCCCTCTTTTCCTCATAGCCAGGTGTTGTTGTTTTTTTTTTGTTTGTTTTTTAATTTTTGGTCCTGGGAAGAGGTGGTAACAGCGGATGGAGTATACAACTCTGGTTTGAAATTCCCTTCCAGGAGATTACCTGTATCTAGCCTAGTGGTTTATAGTCCTATGAGGTTTTTCTCGCATATTTATACTATGAGAAAGGAAGAAGTGCTCCCTTGGGGGAAAAAATAAACCCCATCTCAAGTTATTGCCACAAGTATATGTTTCAAATCTTATAATGTGATGCTAGGTATTTGATCTTGTGATTAAAATTTAAAGCCCTTAACATAATTAATCCACCTAGAACTCACTCAATAAGTAATAGTTATTAATGGGATACTGTTATGAAGTTGTGATTATTATCTTTTTAACTTGAAAGTGGAAATAATGATTCTCAAATACTAAACATAAAAACAGTTTTTGCAATTACACTGATAGAGTACAGGAAACAGACAAGATTCAAATTTATTAAAGGGGTAGTAATCTTTGAAAAAACTGGTTTCTTGATATAACCGCACCTTTCAGATGCTCAATTAATTTTTGGGGGGAAGACCTTAGGTGTTGGCTGCCACTGTGATTTCCAATATAATTTTTTTATTCCTTTCAATGACCATTTCTCTTCACTTGAATCACTACTAAATTATCCAAAACACACAGCTTATGTTCTGAATAAAATAAAGAGCTCACATGAAATTTTACATATATATATTTTTTATTTTTAGCAGCTACTGGGTAAACAGCTCACCCTTCAAAATTCAGGAAAACAAAACTTTTAATTACTCTTCCCCCTCTTACATTCATTTTTACCAGTTAGGCACTTAATAAGGACAATAACATACTGAACAAGTGAAAATGAAGAATGAAGAGGTAGTCAGAGATTTCAAGATATCTCTATAGCATGAGAAGAAGAGTTTTATAGTTTATTAGTTATATTGGGCTCCTCTTGGGTTAGTAGTCAAATGTAAGGGCAGGTAACAATTTTTTTCCTACTTTTGAAGATGAGCTATCTGTCAAACACTGCAAGATTATTCTGTTCAGACTTGAATCAACATGTAAGAATAAAATCACCATTAGAAACATATAAAGTAAATCAAAGTCTTTAAATAAATTTCTAAAAATGTAAAAAAAAAAACAAAAACAGAGCCATGACTACTTTTTATTTTTCTTCTATGGTATGATTTTCTGAAAATGTCTCTGGTGTAGTTGAAGGAAAAACAACAACAACAACAACAAAACATGTCCTTTAATTTGCTGTGTGCTGCCCCTGTCAGATATTTAATATAGGGACATGATGAGGAAGAGGGAATCACAAAGAAAATATTTACTCTTTAATAAAATGTTATCAGTTTGGGTAGAGTTAGTAAAGAAACTATTAATCAGGAAATGCAATTTATACAAATAAATCCCATGTTCCACAATCATTTCTAAAATTAAATCTATTGCTATGCATTTCTTAGTGGGTTTTGCAAAAAGTTTCCAATTTGCATCTCTTTCTTTACACATCTTGGCTAATCACTTTGACAATGACGCATGATGCCACAACTCCAGTTTGTGTTAGAAAATAACCAATGTTATTATATTAATGCTGCATTTATTCATGGTGACATGAGACAAAACTGAAAGTGAGGAGGACGTGTTATCACTGACCTTGGTAAATTGTGTGGTTGTCAGTCAAATGAATGAAAGCTTCTCTCCTCTGTTGGTTTGCCTTTATTCCTGGGGTGGGGAGAGAACATGTTCTGAAGGTTTTTAGGGCTCAATGGCCTTTACAACATGGTGTTGTCAACAGCTTTAGAAATGACACCTAAACCATATACTGATGGTATAAAATGTACAGATTGCCTTTTTCTCTTGATGTGAGGAGCTGCAAAGCCACATTACAAAGGGTTTGAGTTATGGAAACATGGAGAATTGGAGCCAGTTTGAAGTCAGTCTATCACACCAGTCAAGCAACTGTAACATCATAATATAATCTTTAAATATTTAGAGAATATATCTATAACTGCATAAATTAGTAGAAGGTCATAATTTAAGCTCATCCAGACTACTTAAAGAGAAAAAGGCAGCACTGAAATATAGAATTATAGAGCTCTGATAGAGAATGGACTTTCTGGCACCTAAATAGATACAACTCTTTGAGTTTATTGTTCGTTTCTAAATAGGAAGAGTACAAAAGAAAACACAGGCAAAAGTATATTGGTTGGTGGGGAGTTGGTGGGGAGATTTTGCCTTAAAAAAACAACTACAAGTATCTGGCAAGCTGAAAGAATGATTTGAGCAGAAATAATTCAGCAAAGATAATAACCAAATTCCTTCAAAGGGATTTAAATAGGCTTTGAATACATAGGAGCACAATCCACCACTTTTCAATTTTACATCAAATTGTGTTAAGCATATGCAGAGAATTGATAAGAAAATGAGTGAAAATAGTAAGCAAATAAGACTATGCATATATTAAGATTTCTTCTTATAAAACTAGCTCCAAATAATTAAGACCTAAAATACCTCAGATGGTTTTATACAGACATACAGGTAATTTTGAAAGTGTGAGACCCTGAGTGAGCCAGTGATTAGCAGAAAACTGTGTCAGTCATGGGATAGTTCACCCAGTTTGAGCTTTAATTCCAGGAATGCCCTTCAACAAAATAAAAATATGATATATTTTAAGATTAAACAAATTAATTTTCTTTTGTATTTAACTACAGAAATTCTAAGAAGACTTAGAATGTGTGAATGAAACACAGGTAGAGGCAAAAGTGGGTTTATAGTTGTCTATATGGAAAATAATATAATAATCAGTAAATAATAATACAAAAATAAACCCTGTTTCATGCACTCACAACTGTAAACCTACTTCTGCCTGCCGCGTGAACCATTAGAGTGCAGTGTTAAGCAGAGGAGCTTATGTGTTGCATGGACCAAATAACCATTATTGTCAGGACTGTTTCTATATAATAATTTTCTTAAGAGAATCTTTGCATAACTTAGGAATGTTCCTTTAAGTAGTTTATTTGTGACTTATTTAAAAAGGAAAATTTATACTGCGTTTCAAATATGTTTTAGAATTTAGTGTACACTAGTAACTATCAATGATGTAATAAGAGAAGAGACAAGAATGTGTTATATTCAGACAATTCAGTATTTTCCTTCAAGGAAAAAACAAACTCTTGTTATACTTCATAAATATAGGTAAATATTAAAAACATTAAGGTTAGAGAAAGAAGCAGAACCAGGATTTTCCAAATTGTGTGCTTCTGAAGAGTACGTAGTAGCATGAAATGACAGGGAAGGGAAGGAAGGAACCTTCCATGTTGGTATAAATACTCTAAATCTTATTGAATATTCCAAACTTCATTTAATAGCACATTTAAGTTTTCCACATTATGCTTAGTGTACATAAATGCCAAAAAACAAAGTTTATTTTACTATGTGTAAATAAATATATGTAATAAACAAATACCAATTGTGTGTAATATATTTAAAAATGAAATGTTATACTGAGATCAAAATATGTTTTAGATCTCAGTATAATAAATGCCTAAATGAATATAAACAAATATTGTTTTCTAGTTACTAAGTTTAGCATTCTCTGTGGTGTGAGTTACCAATCTTGAAACTTCTATAAATAATGAATGTGAGTGAATGAATAAATACATTACAGGTTATGAGAACCAGGTTGTCAAAAAGTACAAAGTGGGAAGACGCTGAACTTTCCTCTTCCCACAGACACGTCAAATGCACAACTACTTATAGAACAACTATCACCGAGAGAAATCTGAAGACTAGCAGAACAGGTTTTCTAAAACTAAAGATATAAGTAAAAAGCCACCCAGAGACAAGTTGTAGCGGCAGAGATGGAATTCAGGCACTCCCCACACCCTGAATCAGGGACTTTCACCCAGGAGGGATAGCAGGAGGGACTCCCTGCAGGTCAGGGCGTGGAAACCCCACATTGGAATCCTCAGCTTGCAGACTTGCATTAGAAAGAGGAGGTCCCATAACATCTGGTTTTGAAAACTAGCCGGGCTTGTTTATGGGAGAGCTGATGTAGGAAACTCAGATGCCTCAAGTACTAGAACGCGAATGCACTTGCTCAGAGGGCCACTCGGGAGCAGCAGTTAAAAAAAGGGCTTCGATCATATGTGAAGAAAATGCATTTACTAATTTTAGGTGAGTGCCAAAGGGGCAAGAATCTGTTAGAGCTTTCTCTAGACAGAAGTACTGGCGAATGCAATTTTTTCTCTCATTCCACCTAACTGGCCCAGGACTAGCAGGCATCATTCATGATGCCCTCCGTTCCAACACTGTTTGCCTAGCCCAAGCGTTCCCCTGAACACCCGCTCCTCCCAGCTTCCTTGTCATTCCCAATGGGTGGCTGTGGTCCACACTAGAGGCCTTCACCAGTGGTTCCTGCATGATATTCCTGGCAGGTGGCCTTATCCAGAACTGGGGACCCTGAGAAGGGACCCCCAAACAACAGACACAGTGAGCTACCTCTGCCTGTCCAAGAGGCCCTCCTAAACATTTCTTATCCCAAAATATCCAGTGGGACTTCTGTAAGCAGAAGATGCCAAAGTAAAAATAGGAAAATATATGAAGAAAACTATCTCACTGGTAAAGGCAAACATAGTAAAGGTAGAAAGTCAACCACTCACAAAGGTAGTATGAAAATTAATGACAAAAGTAATATCATCTTTATCTACAAAAATTACTTAAGAAAAACACACACAAAGATGTAAAATATGACAACAAAAACAAAATTGGTGGGAAAGGTGTGTGAAAATGCAGCGTTTTTAGAATGCTTTCAAACTTATCAACTTAAAATAGTCTCCCATATATATTGGTTAATAGATATGAATCTCATACAGAGAACTACAGAAAAACAAGACAGCAATTAACAAAATATCAAAAAGTACATACTTGACAATAATTACTTTAAAGGTGTATGGACTAAATGCCTCAATCAAAAGACATTGGATAGCTGAATGAGCTAAAAAAAATCTATACATATGCTACCTACAAGAAACTCATTTTAGATCTAAAGACATACACAGAATCAAAGAGATGGGTTGGTAAAAGAGATTTCATGCAAAAGGAAATGAGAAGAAAACTGCAGTAGTAACATTTATTTCAGGCAAAATGGACTTTGAAACAAAAACTAAAAGTGGTAAAGAAGGGCATTACCTACTGATGAAGGGATTAATCCAACAAGACGATATAAAATTTGCAAACATCTATGCACACAACATAGAAGCACCTAAATACAAAAAGCAAATATTAATGAACACAGAGGGAGAGACTGACCATTATGTAATAATAGTAGGAAAGTGTAACACCCAACTTACATCAACAAATACATCATCCAGAGAGAAAATCAAACAGGAAACATTGGTGTTAAGCAACATAATAGCTTAGATGGACTTAATGCAAAACAGTCCACTTAAAATGAGCAGAATACACATATTGCCAAATGCACATGAAACTTTCTTCCAGGTACATCGCATGTTAGAGCACACACAAGTCTCAGAAATTTATGATTGAACTCATATCAAGCATCTTTTCTGGCCACAATGGTATGAAACTAGAAATTGATCACAAAAAGAAAACAGAAAAACACATACATACATGGAATTTAAACAACATGATAATAAACAATGGGTCAGTGAAAAAATCAAGGTGGATATAAAAAATACCATGAGGCAATGAAAATGGAAACACAAAATTTGAAATCTGTGGGACAAAGCAAATGCAATTCTAAAAGGAAAGTCCATAGCCATACAGGTTTAGCTAAGGAAACAAGAAAAATCTCAAATAAACTAACTTTATACCTAAAGGACCTAGAAAATAGAGGAACAAACAAAGTTCTAAGTTAGTGGAATGAAAATTATAAAATCATAGAGGAAATAAATGGAATACAGGCTAAAATAACAATAGGAAATATCAATTAAACTAAGAACTGATTCTTTGAAAAGATAAACAAAATTGATAAATCTTTAGCCAGACTCATCAATAAAATAGAGGAAGGACACAAATAAGTAAAATCAGAAATGAAAGAGATGTTACAACAAATCCCACAAGAACACAAAGAATCATTAGAAAATATTATGAACAATTACATACCAATAAATTTGACAACCTAGAAAAAATGGATAAAGTCCTAGAAACATGGAATCTTCTAAGACTGAATCAGGAAGAAACAGAAAATCTTAACACATCAATTACTAGTAATGAAATAAGAGGAGTAATCAAAAAAACTCCCAATAAATAAAAATCCAGGACCAGACAGCTTCACAGGTGAATTCTACCAAATATTTAAAGAAGAGTTAACACCTATCCTTCTCACACTATTAAAAACAAAAACAAAAAAAATTGAAGGGAAGACCAGAATTACCCTGGTATCAAAACCAGATAAAGACACTACAAAACAAAGAGAATTATAGGCCAATGTGCCTGATGAACACAGATGCAAAAATTTATAAAATGTTTTCAACAAAGTATTTTTAAACCAAATTCAACAATACATTAAATGGATCACCCATCATAATCAAGTAAGATTTATTCCAGGGATGCAAAGGTGGTTTAATATTCACAAATCAGTTACCATGAAAAACCACATAAACAAAATGAAGATTATAAATTATATGATCATCTCAATACATGCAGAAAATATTTTGAAAAAATTCAGGATCCATTTACAAAAAGAACTTAAAACAAAGTAGATATAGAGGGAATATACCTCAATATAATCAATATAACTGAATTCAGCACTTACGAGGAACTATGCACTTCTCTTTTTTTGTGATTAAATGGAACAGCATTGTTTCCTAACAGTCATTAACATATGTGCTCATTTGATTCTGTCATCTACTCCATTGCAACCAATTAATTACACATATTGAAACTTCAAAGCACTACTTATATAATTTTCATTACATTATACAATTGTTTAGTACATTTCTAAAATAAAACTCATTAAAAGAAGAGTGAAAGACTGGAAAACCATGTCCAAAGTTACTTTTCTGGAAGCCTTGTTAAAATTACAGGGAATGTGGAGTAAGAAGGTTTGAGTGTATTTATTTTGTTATACTGTAACACTTTAACATGATCTGTGATATTGGGAAAATCACTTAATCTCTAATATTTAGCATACCTAAAAATGTAGGTAATAAAAATAACAATCATATCATATCCCCTACCCAGGATTTTGTCAGAATTGTTAAGAAGCGTTAAAAAAATATTTTATTATTGTCCCAAATTTTCCCCTTTGCCCTTCTCCATCCAGTCCATCCCTCAATCCCACAGTCATTCCCCACCCTGTTGTCCATGGGTCATTTATACATATTCCTTGACTAGTCCCTTTCCTTTTGTTCACCTTTATCCCCCTCCCCCACCCCCTTCCCCTCTGGTCACTGTCAGTCTGTTCCCTGTTTCCAGGATTCTGGTTCTATTTTGCTCCTTAGTTTATTTTGTTCACTAAGTTCTTCTTATAGGTGAGATCATATGGTATTTGTCTTTCACTGGCTGGCTTATTTCATTTAGCTTAATATTCTCCAGTTCCATCCATGCTGTCGCAAAAGGTGGGAGTTTCTTCTTTCTTTCTGCTGTGTAGTATTCCATTGTGTAAATACAGGACTTGGCTATTGTAAATAGCACTGCTGTGAACAGAGGAGTGCATATTTCTTTTGAATTGGTGTTTCATGATTCTTAGGGTATATTCCCAGCAGTGGAATCTCTATGTCAAAATGCAGTTCCATTTTCAGTTTTTTGAGGAAATTACATAATGTTTTCCACAGTGGCTGCACCAGTCTGCATACCCACAAACAGTGCACTAGGGTTCCCTTTTCTCCATGTATTTACCAGCATTTGTTGTTTGTTGATTTATTAATGATGACCACTCTGACCAGTGTGAGGTGATACCTCATTGTGGTTTTAAATTGCATCACTCTAGTGATGCTGAGCATTCCTTCATATGTCTATGGGCCATCTGTAAGTCCTCCTTGGAGAAGTGTCTAATTCAGGTCCTTTGTCCATTTTCTAACTGGATTGTTTGACTTTCTGGAGTTGAGTCATATGAGTTCTTTAAATATTTTAGAGATCAAACCCTTGTCAAGGTATCACTGGTAAATATATTTTCCCATAAGGTTGGTTCCCTTTTCATTTTGCTGATGTTTTCTTTAGCTGTGCAGAAGCTTTTTAATTTGATGAAGTCCCATTTGTTTATTCTTTCCTTTATGTCCCTTGCTCTAGGGGACATATCAGTGAAAATATTGCTACATAGAATATCTGAGCTTTTCCTGCCTATGTTCTCCTCTAGGACTTTTATGGTGTTGTGACTTATATTTAAGTCTTTTATCCATCTTGAGTTTATTTTTGTGTGTGGTGTAAACTGGTGTTCCACTTTCATTTTTTTTTTCCATGTACGAGTTCAGTTTTCCCAACACCATGTACTGAAGAGGATATTTTTATTCCATCTTATGCTCCTGCTCACTTTGTCAAGTATTAATTATCCATAGAGACTTGGGTTTATTTCTGGACTCTCTATGCTGTTCCACTGGTCTTTCTGTCTCTCATCGTGCCAGTACCAGACAGTTTTGATCACAGTAGGCTTATAGTATAGTTATCAGGTATTGTAACTCCTCCTACTTTGTTCTTCTTTCTCAAGATTGCTTAAGTATTTGGAGTCTATTTTGGTTCCATATAAATTTTTGAAATATTTGTTCTAGATATGTGAAATATGTCATCGGCATTTTAATAGGAATTGCACTGAATGTATAGATTCTTTTGGGTAGTATGGACATTTTAATTATGTTAATTCTTCCAACTCATGAACACAGTTTACGCTTCCAAATGTTCCAATAAGAACATTTATTTGTATCTTCTTTAATTTTCTCCTTCAACGTTATATAGTTTTCTGAGTACAGATCTTTTATCTCCCTGCTTAAGTTTATTCCTAAGTACTTTATTTTTCTTGTTGCTATAGTAAATGGGATTTTCTTTCCCAGTTTCTCTGTCTGATAGTTCATTTTTAGTGTATAGAAATGCCCTCAATTTCTGAATGTTGAATTTGTATCCCACCATTTTGCCAAATTCATTTATTAGTTTGAGTAGTTTTCTGTTGTAGACTATAGGGTTTTCTATGTACACTCTCATGTCGTCTGCAAATAATGACAGTCTTAATTTCTCCACTTGTTCTCTCCGTCAGGGCTGACCCACAGCTTGCCAGTGCCTCCAACAGGTTTAGATAGAGTTTCTCTCTGGATCTCTCCCAGATGGCACTGGGAAGAGTCCAGCAACAATACTATAACATGGGACAGTGGCAGTATGCTCACACTTCTCCCTCCAATGAGTCTCAGCCTTGGCCTTCTGCTACTGCACTGCTGCACTCCTACCACACCTTTGGTATGGTATCTTCAACTAGAATCCCTGACTGTCTCTCTCCACCCCAGCACTCATGACTCTTGAGTTGATCTGTAGCCTCCTCAGGCAGATTCTGTCCAATTCGCAGTACCCATGCTACCCAGAGTCAGGGAGACAATAGCTACCTCCCCAGTAAGTACCACTTTCCCCAGACTCTGGTTCCTGGAGGTGGCAGGGTGCACGGTCCTGCCCTGGGCAAGGTGCACAGCTACATGTGTGGGTGCCAAGATGCAGGTAGGCACTCTGGAAGCTTCTTCCCAAGGATGATATTTTAAATTCCTCAAAACGGCTCCTGCCCAATTCTTTGCAGGCAGAAATGCTGGGCTGTGCAGTAGCAGTGGCGGCTGCTCCTCCTAGAGAGCCAGGCCACCCTTTCCTGAGTGTCCTGCAGGCACACACACCCTGCACACTCTCTGTGAACAAGCTGACTCATGCATACTCTCACGCACACCCAGCTGGATTTTCGAGTTGATTGCTCTGTGGTTCAGCTGGAAAACCGGTCCTCGGTTGGGAGCAAGTGGACAAAACTTCCAACCACTCTGCAACCATCTTGGAACCCCTCAGAAGATTTTTTAATAACCACATGTTCAAGTTTTACTTCTGCCCTATATCTAGGCTTAGGTAAAACTTCTTTGGCATCCAATGAGGACTCCTATTCCAATGTCTTCAATAACATGCACCATTGGAAATTACATCTCAAGAAAAATCCTTTGTCTTAATACAAATAATATAAAAAGAAAAGAAGAGCCCAAAGGAAACCATTCATTAGTAGAGAGTCATTGTCTAATTTAAGCATTTGGTTCCTTACATATTTTATATTCATTTATGATTTTCTTGTGAGTATATTACAAATTCTTCATGAAAGAATAATTGAATGGAAAAGAAAAATCTCCCAACATTTTTATACAAAAGATCTAAACTTTGTTTAATATATTAAATATTTAAATTATAAGAGTCAGTTATATTAGATTTCATCAAAGGGATAAATGAACTCAAAGCCTGCATGCATAATTTATTCATATTTCATGCAAAATACCAAAGCAAAATATACTGGGATCTATGCACTTATCAAGGAAATAATAAAATATATTGTGCCATAATCCTCAGTCAAAAATTATTTTGCAAGTCAAGGTTGCTTGCTGAAATGCTGCTGTAATGGCCTGATGTTTTGTTCCAGCATATTCTAAGTGAATACTCTGTATTCTGTCTGTTGTATAATATAAATATTAGCTTGGTCCAGAATTTCCTTTGGTTTTTTCCATATGACAGCTGTAGTAGTGTTTAGTAGTCTTTAACTTCATTCTAAACAATTTAGCTAGATTGTATTATGATAGCTGTCATATCAACGTACATTTTAAAAACTTACCAAAATTGGTGAATTTTTGTGTAACCATTTTAATATTGAAGATGAAAGAAAATGTGCCATTTTCAGCATATTATGCTTTATTATTTCAAGAAAGGTAAAGACACAAAAACAGATTTGTGCAGTATATGGAAAAGATGCTGTGACTGATTGAATGTGTCGAAAATGTTTTGACACCTTTCATGATGGAGATTTCTCGCTGGACAATGCTCCTTGGTTGGGTAGACCAGTTGAAGTTGATAGCGATCAAATTAGGACATTAAATGAAAACTATCAGTATTATGTCACACGAGAGATAGCCGACATAAAATATCCAAATCGATAAAGTTATTGATGAAAATGAAAAATGTGTCTTTTACTTTATGGAAAAACACATACAGACTTTTTAGCCAACCCAATATAAATAAATGTAAGTGTAAATTCCTTACTGTAACTAAACATTTCACAATAAATTCTAAATATTTCTTAAGGTTGAAAAAATGTTATGGTCTAAAGCCAGAACTGAATCTGAGCTTTGAATTATTTTAATTTTTAAAAAATCACAAAAATAAATTGTTAGAAATATTATTTATAATTATCAATTTTTGCAGATTATTTTTTCTCTTAAGAGTACACATTTTAAGAACAAATAAAATTGACAGAAGTTTTTCAGGTTGCCTCATTCTATCCAAACTTGATATATTACAGATTTCAAATCCTTTATCACAATTCAGAAATTTTAAAGGTTCTGAAAGCTAGAAGTTTTTCCCCGAAGGTATAATGTAAACTAATTTGGTATAAAATATGACCTGTTCTGATTTAGGCTTTTTATAGTATTATAAAAATATCACCTGCTGTAAATATTCATCATTTTGTTGAAGAAATATTAAAATATTTGAGTATGAAACACTGGCCCCTGGAAGTGTTAAGTATTCTATTTGTATTACCTCTCTTCAGCTGTGAAATATTCTAAACACAAAAACACATCATGCCTCAACGTGTTTTAAATAAGTGACTAAGGACCTCCATAATCTATGCATTCAGCTCAGACTTATATTACAGTAGTAGGCTAGCATGTTAAGGAATGATTTAAATAGAAGCAGAATATCCAAACAGTTGAGAACATTTCTAAATGTTATCTAGGTAAGCAATCTGAATTAAAAACATTTTAAAATCTCTAATATGATAACTCCACCACAAAAGTCACTTAGTTTTGTTTCATTTATTGGTCTTCACATATTTTGTGTTCTGTAATTTCTAGTGTGTTTTGCATATCATTTATGAAAAGAATTGTAGATGTGCATACCTCTCTTGAGAGGTTTTATACTTGTATCCAGCAAGCATCAAAAGGAGCTAGTCATTGGGTTCACTCTTAGTCCTAGGGCTTTGGTCCTCAAAAGGTACCAACTCAAAGTATCAAAGTATAAGTAGGCTTTCCAGGTATACCTCTTATCCTTAAAGGCCCTAACCTCCTATTTTTTGCCTATTAATGACATACTGTTTAGTGTGAGGTTTGACTTATTAACTATTACTTCCAGAATTGAAAAATACTTCTAAGGAAAAAAATGGCCTTATAATACTGAAGTGAAGTCTTTGAGTTGCTGCCTTCTCTTCACTATTGTTTATATAATTCTTCACTACCTTTTGAATATCTAATACTTCATGCATTTATTTTTCTTATTTTTCAATAACATTTTACTTTCAATTTTATTTTTTACTAGTTTCAAGTGTACAGCAAAGTGGTTAAATAATCATATATTTTACAAAGTGTTCCCCTGATATTTCCAGTACCCACTTGGCATCATATATGGTTATCATAATATTATTGACTTTATTTCATATGATATACATACAAAAGAATATGGAGAGTCTTCAAAAAATTAAAAATAGAACTACCTCATGACTAATGATTCCCCTTCTGGATATATATCCAAGAAACCCAAAACAGTAATTTGAATGAATATATGCACCCTTATGTTCATTGCAGCATTTGCTATAGCCAATATATAGAAACAACCCGTGTCCATCAATAGAGAAGTACATTAAAAAGAGAAAAAAACAGTGGCACATATATACAGTGGAATATTGCCTGACCACAAAAAGTAATGAAATCTTACCATTTGTGACAGCATAGATAGACCTAGCATGTATTATGTTAAGTGAAATAAGTCGGAGAAAGAAAAAATACCATATGATCTCACTTATATGTGGAATATAAAAAAGAAAATAAACTACAAATGAAATCAAAATCGATTCTTGGAGAGTGATGAACTGGTGGGTTACCAGAGGGGAGTGGAGTTGAAAAATTGGGTGAAAGAGTTGAAGGGATTTAGAAGTACAAAGTGGGATTTCTGGTCAAGAAGGAGCCAAAGTTACACAAGGCTTGCCTCCTTGCACAACCACAGCAAAAATTACAACTAGACTACAAAACGAATATAACCCAGAATCATCAGAAAATAGAGTTCTATGGAATTCTGACAACCAAGGAATTAAAGAAGTCACATTCATCCAGATGGATTTGGGGGGTTGTGGTTGGGGATGTGCAGATGCAGAACGGGCAGTCCCACACCCATGTGTGGTAGATAAAAATCAGGAGGGATACGTCTGGAGTGTGGGATCCCAGCACCACACCAGACCATCCAGCCCAAGGTTCCAGTTCCAGGAAAATAAGTCACCATAACTTTTGGTTGCAAAAACCAGTAGGGGTTGAAGTGGCAGAGGAAACTATAGGATTATCAGGAGTCTACACTTAAAGGGCCTGCAACAGACTTAAAACTTACACAGACTCATTCCCTCTCAGCTTCAGCTCTGGGGCAACAGCTGGAAGGGTATCAGTGGCATACAGGGAGAAATTAAAATTTCTGTCATCAGGGTGAGTACTTGTGGACAGCTTCTTCCCAGGAAAAACTCCAGAGGCCAGGCATTGGCATTGTCCGCTTTCTGAGCCCTCCCCCACACAGAGCCACAAAGCAGCAAACATATCTGAGACTTTGTCAACTGGGTTCAGGCAGGTTGCCCCACACTGTCAATTTCCTAAGTCTCTGCCCCATCCAACTTACAGGTGTGATTTTCTATAATAAGCCATGCTACTAAGACAGGGAGTCAAAGCAGCTCTACCTAAGATATAGAAACAAATCAGGGAGGCTGCCAAATTGAGGGGACGAAATATGTCCCAAATGAAAGAACAGAACAAAACTCCAAAAAAAAGAACTGAATGAAATAAAGATAAGTAATCTGTCAGATGCAGATTTCAAAACACTGGTTATTAGGATGATCAAGGAACTCATTGGGTATTTGAATAGCATAAAAAAAGACCTAGATAGAAATAAAGGTTACACTAAGTGAAATAATGAAAAATTTACAGGGACCCAACAGTGGAATGAATGAAGCTGAGAAATCAATGATTTGGAACATAAAGAAGAAAAAACATGCAATTAGAATAGCAAGAAGAAAAAAAAGAATTTAAAAAAACAAAACAAAGCAAGGATAAACTAAGGAGCCTCTGAGACAACTTCAAACATACAAACAGTCTAATCACAGGAGTGCTGGAAGGAAAAGAGAAAGAGCAAGAAATTTAAAACTTATTTGAAAAAATAATGAAAGAAAACTTAGCAAAAGAAAAGCAGATAATTATAAAGGATTTCCCATGAGGCTGTAAGCTGATTTCTCAAAAGAAACTTTGCAAACTAGAGAGGATTGGCAAGAAGTATTCAGGGTGATAAAAAGCAAGGATCTACAACCTAGATTACTCTATCCAGCAAAGTTATCTTTAGAATCAAAGGGTAGATAAAGTGTTTCCCAAGCAAGGTAAAACTAAAGAAGTTCATTATCACCAAGCCAGTATTATATGAAATGTTAAAGGGGCTTAACAAAAAGAAGATCAAAACTATGAACATTAAAATGACAGTAAATTCACAACTATTGACAGTTATTAAAAAAAACAAACTAAGCAAACAAGCAGAACAGAAACAGAATCATAGATATGGAGAACATTTGAAGGGTTATCAGTTGGAACGGAAAAGGAGGAGATTGGGGGAAAAGGTACAGGGATTAAGAAACACAAATTTGTAGGTACAGAATAGCCATGAGGATGTAAATTACAGTATAAGAAATGGATTAGTCAAAGAATTTATATACATAACACAGGGACAGGAACTAGGGGGAGAGTTACCAGAGGAAATGGGGGGGTATCAGGTGCAGAGGGCAAAGGGGGAAAATTGGGACAATTGTGATAAATAATCAATAAAATATCTTTTAAAAAAGAAGTACAAAATGGTAGTTAAAAATAACCATGGGGATGTAACACTTCATGCATTTTTTAAAAATCCATATTTTCCATTTGTCCTTAATGGGAAGGTTGTAGGATTACCTCACTTTTCATTTCCATAATCAAATATCTTTGCACATTACATTGACTGATTATATAAGATAAAATGCATTGATTAATAAAATTAAATTCCAGAGCCAAATCTGTCAATTGCTTACAATGGAAGTAATTTAATTTTTCTTTTTCTGAGCCATAGAAACCCATTGGAAAATTATTTCCTACATCTCATCTTCCCTAGTATGATTCTCTTTCTTAGGGTACATTCTTTTGATTTATTTTTTTTATTTATTTGTTTGTTTAGGTACATTTGTGAGAGTATGTTGATAGAAACATTTGATTTTGTTATCTGAGAATGTCTTTATTTTGCTTTCATTCTTAAAAGACTTTTTTAAAATATGGAATTGTAGGTTGATGGCTGTTTTCTCTCAGCCTTTAAATATGTTTTCAGTCTGTTAAAGCTTTCACACTGATAGTGGAATTTAACTGTCAATCTGATTATAACTTATCTTTAAGAAATCTATTATTTTCTCTGGAGAAGTCCATTATTTTTTTTCTTTACTTATCTTTTGGCATTCTGAAATTTCCATAAATGCCTAGGCATAGATTTCTTTATATTCTTGCTTCTGAAGATTTACTGAGATTTCTGAATCTGAGAATTTATAAAACATTTACGTTCATCATAATCCTATTCCTGTTTCCCCTCTTTTCTCTATTATTCCCTTATAAAAATGAGATCAGGTAGACCATCCCATTACATTTTCCATATCCCTTAATTTCCTTTTCATATATTTTATCTATTCCTCTCAGCACTTATCTGTCACTTATTAAAATTTATCCTTTGGTTCATTCATTCTTTTCTACTTTTTAAAATTTACATTTTTACATTGTTTACTTCATTTATAATTTTTATAATTTTAATCTGTAAAATTAGCTGTAGTTTTTTTTGTATCTGCTTAATCAGTTTGATGGTATTTTGTTGCTTAATTGTCTTGTGACATATCATGCACACTTAACATTCTGAGCTCCAATTCTAATGACTCCAGGCTTAGCAAGTATAATTTTAAATTCATTGCTTTGTCTTGCTATTATTTATAGTTCCCTGATTTCTCATGAGTTTCTTATTTTTATTATGTGCTCAAATTACTTGCAACTTTAACAATGTACATTTGAGCCCCTGTTATAAGCTATAATACTCCAGAGAGGATGTGGTTTTGCTTCTGCCAGGCACTAGAGGGGAACTAAAAATCTATAACCACTTTAAATTAATCATCAGCTTATTTAAGAACAATAAAGTATTGTGTAGTCTGGTCCAAAACCCTTGTGAGAGTGAACTTCTTAAAATTTGTAAGGAGACCCAGTGTGAGACACCTGTCTGTCTCAGCAAAGTGTGGATTTGTGTTTTACTGGATCTGTGCACTGAAGGTGAATTATGGTTTAGGGACTTCTGAACCATGCTCACCCTTTGTTCTACCTTTAGACTTTGTCTCCTGATCCCTGTGAAAACAAGTACCAGTTTCTTTCCCTAGATTTATGCTTTCACGCCACTTTTGGCCTCCGATTTCCCCATACTTTATTTCCAACACAGTAATAATACTGTTGATATTTAGCTAGAAAAGGGGAGCAAAAGGAATTAGTTATTGAGTTTAATAAAATGGGAAACATAAGCCTGTTTGCTAGCCAGGATACTACAGCTTCACCCCCCAGGGGATTACAACATTGCTCCACCAAGGGAATTAACGCTCCTCCCTTTCTCCCTTCAGAGTCAGATTGTCGAGGGGTGCAGGGTGAGGTGCTGTGCCATAGAAGCCTATCAGTCTTACTAGCAGGTGGACCTATCAAAGCCCGCAAAAGTTTTGGAAGTTGATTGTTCATTTTGAGAAAGCACCACATCTATCTCAAACCCAAGCTCCTGGTTATAACTCCAAAGAAATAAAGAAGCTCTCTCTTGCTCATGACCTGCAGGCTCCTGATGCACTCACTTATTCTCCTCATGACTATATGGTCTTAGCAGCCATGTGGCCCATGGTCATGTGAAATCCACACATGGTCTCCAGGTGGGAGTCTGAATATCACAGCACTGCAATGGACTAAACTTGAGAAACACTTGCTCAGCTAGCTGGGTGCTGGATCAAACTGTACTTGGATATGGACATAGGTTCTGGCAGTGACCTTCATCCTGGCCCTACTGAAAACAAGATTAGACTTTTCCCATGGTTAGGTGGATGGAGACGGTGTACTGGGAAGTTAAGAAGGGAACCTCTTAAGTATACACCATTAATAAAACATACCTCCGAGTTATATCCTTCTGTGAAGGTCTCAGGAAGTTCTTTCCCTTTAGACACCATAAGAACCCCGCTTCCACCTGTAACAGTGATATATTAAAAACGTAATTCCTATACTTTATTCAGTAAGTTTGCAGTTTTGCAGTACATCATTTAAGACTTAATTTAGATTCATAGTATGAATCCAGACTGCCTAAAGTTGAATTCTAGTTTTGTCACTTACCAGTTATTAGACCCTAAACAAATTATATAACTTCCAAGTTCCTCAGTTTTCTTTTTATTTGTATATTGAAGGGGAGATAATATTTCCATTATGGCTTAACTGTGAAAAATATATTAGTTAACTTAATTAAATAATTAATCTTCAGTATTCCTAGAATACTTGATACTACACATTGCAAGAATTAGAAAGGCCTAGTTATTTTTTTAATACAATAAAAGGATCAAATTTCAGAATCAAAATTAGAAAGCAAGTTACTTGATTCTAACATGAGGTTTTTAAGTAGAAACAATTCTTCAGAGATCAAGATAAGGATGATTTCAAATTGGTCTATTTCGTAGAGTCATTTGATTGCAGAGAAACACACTCATTTTACAGCAATTTTGATGGAAAGTTGCCATATTACAAAAGGAAATAATTCTGTCATCCAATACATTTGAAGGCATCACATGAAGAAACAGAATTCTTAACTTAAAGACATGAAATGAAGCATTCCATTATGAAAAGGTTATTAAGATGCTTATGGCTTTTCAAAGTTTAGAATCAGAGCTCTTGGTTTATTCCTCAAAGTGATTAAATTATTTACGTATTTATGCAATATGAAAAAAATCCAACTTGTGTGATATATTTCCTAAAGCCCACTTTTCAATAAAAGAAAGCATTTTTGAGAATTTGATACCCAGATTTTTAAAAAATGCTCCTTTCTATAAAGTTGTTACATGTCTTTGCATAGAGCAAGAGAAGAGTGGGGTTTTTGAAAACCTTTGACAATCCAATATGGAGTCACTGTCGGCCATGATAGTTATGTCAAGTGCTACATCAAGACTGTGGTAATAGGGTGCAATGGGAATGCCCAAAACCACAAGTCTGAACACTCTGATAAGGACTTCACCTAGACACAGATATGAGGGGACTGCTGCCCATAGTAGGCTATAAGAACTTAGAGCTTCAACCATTCTGATCTTGAGCCATGCAGGACTTCGGCTCCACCGGAAGTGTGCCACCACTGGATTGAGACCGTCTGTCACCTCTCTATCTGCGGATGCTGCCAATGACCAAGACTTTGCACCAGATACTTGCTCTGCTGGTTTCTATTACTTAGGATCCCCCTCTCTCTGTGTAACCCATGTGTGACTGTGTGGACTTATGAGGGAGAACTCCCCTAATAAACCTGGCTATGTGCAAATACACAATCTCATGGCACACTTAAAGCAGTTACAAAAATACTAAGTGAAATAAGCCAGGCAGTGAAAGACAGATACCATATGATCTCACCTATAAGTGGAACCTAATCAACATGACAAGCAAGCAAGCAAGCAAAATATAACCAGCAACATTGGAATAAAAAACAAACTGACAGAAACCGGAGGGGAGGAGGGAGGGTGATGACAGGGGAAGGGGAGGGGAAGGGTCATCAAGGAACATGCATAAAGGGCCCATCAAAAAAGCCAAATGGGGGAAGAATTGAGGGTGGGAGGTGGAGGTGGGTGGGGCTGGGGAAAGTGGTAGTGGGAAAATGTTGACAAAAACAAAGAAAAAACAAAGCAGTCAGGGGGAGCCTGGGAGTAGTGTGGGAAATTGAGAAGCCAAAGAACTAGTGTGTGCAGCCCATGGAAAAGGACTAAGAGGTGTGGGGATGATGGGATGGGATGCAGGGTGGAGGGGATGTGGGGGAGAAAAATAGGACAACTGTAATAGCTTTCTCAGTAAAATATACAATAAAATAAAATAAAAACACAAATTTGAAAAAAAATTCAGTGGCACACTAAAAAATGTACTTTTTGCTGAGCTGTTGAAAAAATAGCTATAATTTTGATTATTTCACAAGGGTTGGCTATTTTTGCATTGGTTGTTTTCATTTTTTAATTTGACAGTCTGAGGGAAAAGATGTCAGTGCCCCTGACTAACTAGTCAGGTATTGCATGTTTTAAAAATTCTTGTGGCCCACCAATGTGCCATGGCAGACCAGTTGAAAACTGCTGTTTTAAACTATGGGGAAATATTCTATATTTATTTATTCATCAGCTTTTCAGAAGTGTCCGTCTCAACAACTTCATTAGATATGCAACAGTTAGGTCCATGCTCTGTAAACTATGCAATTACACGTGCTTCCATTTTTTCCTAAGTGGCTTTCACAGTGAAAGTCATTTTCTCTTATGGCATTAGCCTACAGGTGGCAACAGATGCACTCACACGTAATGAAGAACGAGGCCCTAATTTGGCATTGCTAGTCAAGAGTTTCCTCTTATAGGAGATGTCACTTTTTGTACTCAACAAGCTCTCTCGCTAAATTAGTCTTTGGTTGGCATTTATGTCTACTTGAAACTAGCTTGCCACTTCCTCAGTATGGCACCATGACAACCTAACAGATGGGCCCAAGGACATGCATGCCAAATTATCTGAAGGACAACCAAGTTTAATATTATGGGACAGATTCCCATCCTCAAATATTGAAATAATGATCCACAACAAATACGCATAATAAAAAATTGCAAATATGTCTGCCATTTTAACCTTATATACATTTTTAAATAATATTTTCTAGCACATGTCAATATTAAATATAAACCAGATTTATATTTAAACCTATGCATATATCTATCCAGATAGCAATTAAATGAAATTGAGGCCAAACAGAATCCCAAAGTTTCTTTGCATTACAGAGGATATTAAAGGCACCTCCCCTCAGATGAAACATTGAAATCTCTAAAGTCAACCACTTGGTTCCTTACTCAATTTTTCCTCAAATATCTTATTTCAGTTACAGACCAGTTTTCTGTCACATTCTAAGGGTGCTGTGCAACCTCTTGTTCCTGGCCTATTGTATTTCAGGTTCTTCACTTTCCCTTATTCTTCTCTGTCTCTTTCATACTCCTATCTTTCAGGATAACTTTTACTTCTTTTGATTACTCCAACCTCTGAAACCTTGATGCTTCATTGTCAGTCTAGTTGCACCTATTTTAACTTATTATATTATTATTAATATTATTTTGTAGCATTACCTTCCCCTTTGAATTCTGATATATTTAATCATAGGTGCCAAAGTTTGGCCAGCTTGCATTACTTTTAGTTCTTGACTCATTTTTGTTTCTGCTTTTTTGTGGTTTTATACCTGTTGCTACTTGTATGAATAAAGTTCAGGTTTATATGTTTCTCATGCTTAGTGTCAATATCAACAAAATATTTCTAAAATGTGAATGGATTAAAATTTGAAAAGAATATGGCTAAATATGAGTGTATTCTTTCAAAATAATCATATTTTCTCCTGAGGAGCAGGAAAATTTAAGGGTTTTATAATTAGACTAGTTTTACTCAATACAGGTTAAAGCAAAAAACTAAGTGAATTGGAAAATTTGGAACCAAAAACATTTCAATTGAAACATTGCTTTGGGATAGCCTTATATATCATAGAAATGCTTTATTGTCCCACATCTTCCCAGCTTTGAACTTGAATTTCCACCATACTTCCATGAAACTTTATCCTGTAGTTAGAGAAATTTACATTACAATTTACTCTAACATTTTACTTTTAAAAAGTTAATGTCACACATTATTTTATAGGCTTGTAAGTAAGTTTCAGAGAGCTTGAATGTTCCCTATGAAGTCATTCAAGGGGCTTCTTAAAAAGATTTATAGCCCTTCTTCATACCTTCTGCATATTTTGCCCAGTACATTTGTACATACATACTCATACTCATAGAAATATTTATATATGTATGAGTTAACTTTTATTACCTATATCAAATTTTCAAATCACCTGAGAGTCTGGCATGTAATTATTACCTGATAATTTCCAATGTTTTTCTCAAAAAATTATTTAAAATAATTCAATAAGGGCTCTTAAAAAAACTCCATGAGGGCAATTTCAAGGATAGTGGACATTTAGAAGCAAGGGATGACTAATACAATTAGTCAAATATAGCCTAGCTAGGCTGAGTCGTGAATCTAGCTCAGGACAAATGCTTCCTTTCTGTGAACCTCTGGGATCTCTAGTGGTTCAGCTTTTCCTTCTTGAACTTAAGTATTTTTACAATAGTTTATTGCATGACTTTTGTCTAACACAATTTTTTTATACTGAGTTTCAGAAATGCAGTTTTATTTGAAGATCATGCTTAACTAAGACAGTTGTGGAGAGCTGGACCAATAAAATGGCATTAGTCTGGTCAAGATAGCTTAAAGTATATAAAACAAAGTAGAGTCACTTATGTCAACCAAGGTGGCTGCCAGTCAGCCATGACACTTTGGTTTAAGAGAGAAACTACCTAAGTTGGAGCAGGCACATCTGCCAAGGAGACACACCTAAGATATACCTGCACACACGGTCAGAGCATCCATGTCCGCAGAGCAAGACCACCTATAGACAGGCTCCTGGGGATATTCTCCACTTGCCAGCAGGGGTGTCAAGGCACCTATCAAAACACCCAGAAGGATGGAGTATACTACTTTCAAGGTATAACTGAGGCAGGTTCCAGACCACTGCTGAGACAGTCAAGTTCTACACACCAGAGTGCTGCTCCCAGCCACGCTGATCTCCCTTGGCAATGGCCGCCAGAGACTCTGCCCTGTTGGACTGAGGACTTCGTCTACCCTGCCACCCACCTGGTTCCAGAGATCCTTCCTTGCAAGAGACTAAAGACTACCTTACCCGCTTCGTTATCTCCCAGTCCTGCAGGCTGAGACTCTGGGACTCAGGTTATTCCCCATTGATTGCTGTGTATGGGTATTATATTTCTCTTGGATTGTTAGAGTGTGAGTAGGATATTAATGTATGTTGATGTTCTACTTTGAGTGAACCCGCATTCAATAAAAGCTGAGTAAATAGCATTGTTACTATGTGTGCTCTTGTCTATTTCTTGGTACAGGGCTGCTCAGCAGGCAGCTAGCTGAGCAGCCGCCTGGTTGAATTATAGGAAAGACTATCTCACGAACATGCACTGTGACAACAGTGGAGTATTGCTTACACGAAACTGACTACCCACTGGTCTAACTCTACTGTGCAATATCACCTTAGTGCTGAATTGGGATATTACATTCCAGGAGGTGGACCACACTTCTGCAGTCTCAGGATTTCTGCTATAATTATATCAAAAGGTGATCAGAATCTTAGGTGAAATGCTCATTGACATTAACAAAACACAAAAAGATTACTAAAATTTTACATAATGATATGAGTTTATATACAATGAAACATGCTGATCAAATAGACTGATATCTATGATTACCAATTGCATATTTTTCTGGTGGACAGATTCACATAAGAAGTCTAATTCTAATCAGATTTCTTAGTGAAACTAGAGGCAGAGGAATGGTTTCCTGTGTTCTTTACGGTAATAGCCAGGAAGAGCCACAAAAAGAGGTACAGAATAAGCACGAGGAAACAAAGCGCATTTATGTTCACAGAACCAACGGAGGGTACAGAGCTGCTAAAAGAGCACATGCTTTTATTTGGTCACGGCTTGGAGAGACATTGCATTTTCTCTAACTTCTCCTGCCTTTCTTTAACTGTGCTAGCATTGACTGGGATGGTTAGCTCTTTGTTTTAGATATGTTAGTAATTTAATTTAGGCTACTATTTATTGAATTTATTGGGGTGACCTTGGCCATCTGCGTCTTTTAACAATACATGTTTTATCTCTCAAAAGGAAAATAACAGCCCAAGAGTTTGGATTAGGAAATGTTTATTGACAAAAATAACAATGAAGTGGAATTGATAGATAGATGATAGATAGATGATAGATAGATAGATAGATAGATAGATAGATAGATAGATGATAGATAGATAATGTATTTATATATAGATATGCATTTTTTTTTAGCATTTGTAACTTGCATTATGTGCATCCTAACTGAGGCTGAGCTTTCTACCTAAACTTCTAGCTCAGAACTACCTCATGGTTCCTGAAATTCAATACAGCGAATCGCTGAAGCCTTTTAACTTTGCTAATGTTCATGGCCTCCAGCTAGCTCACTGCTGGAGGCTAATAGCCTGGCCCAAAACCCCACAGGTTTAAAAAATCAAATTTTGGAAATTAGGTTAAATATATGCTTTGTTTTGCCTATGAGTCTGAGTTTCAGATTAATCCCTTGACACAGAGGTTTCTGTCTTATTACCACATATTTTTCATGAATTAATTCTTTATAGTTTATACTTCCTGTATCAGGTACTGGTTGAGCTTCTTGTATCTTATTAGTAGGCACATCAGACACCTGTGGTTTTGGTTTCTAAATAATTCTCAATATCTGTTGTTGGCTTTTGCTTCTATTATCTATGGGCTAACTATCAACATATTTTCAATTAATCTCACCAACTTTGGTCATTCTTCCCTTTGATCAAGTAAAATCTTCTTTAAATTATGGCTACTGTTGATTTGAGTTCTTTAAGACAAAGGAAGCATTTTTATACACTACTTGATCTTGGGATTATTTTTTTTAATTAATGCTTTAGAGGTCTGAGGGTATCTTCAACGCTAAGAACAGCTTTTATGTGTTTCTCAGCCGTCGTCTCTTTTGTACAGGCTGAGCATGCCATGTCTAGCAATTACTTCCTGACATAGAGAAATTTCTATTAGTGCACTCATTTTTTGACCTTGAGTATTGCCTAGATTTTCTTTATGAATTGAAAATATGACAGCTCTTTTGAAATTCATATAGTTGGCTGGCATTTGTCCCCTTCCTCACCTGTGCAGAGGAGCATTAGGGAATCTAGATCAAAGATAAAAATGCTTCCTACAGATGTACATAATCTGAGTAATTTCTCACCTGGTGGGAAAGAAAATCAGTTAAAAAAAACCTCCACACTGTAAGAAATAGCACCTATCTACAACCATCTCACTTAGTAGCTGCCAAGGAAACAATAACTTTAAGAAACATATAAAGGGATTTGAAATTCTTAAAAGGAGAACAATTTGAGGTAAGTTCCAGGGAGAAGTTTAACTTCTATGTACAGCAAAAATGGCTTTATCTCTTTTTAAATTTTTTCATCTTTGCCTTTGATATACAGGGGTAGGAAAAAGCAGGTTTACAGTTGTGAGTACATGAAACAGAGTTTATTCTTATATTATTATTTACAAATTATTGCATTATTTATTTGTATTACAACTGTAAACTTAGTTTTGCCCACCCCTGTATGCAGTACTATAGTGTTGGCAATGGTATCCTTTGATTCTTTTACCTTCCCCTTGTAAAAGAAAAGAAACAAACAAAAACAATCAACAAAACTACACACAGGTACAAATATACACATGCATTGTTATAGTAAACATTAAGATTGATTCATTCATATGTTCGTATTTAGAAGTAGTTGGATCTTATTACTGGACAGGACAGTTCATATAGTTGAATGAACTCTAAAAGAGTCTGGAAGCTTTGCTAGAAAAAAAATGATGGAATGTGAAATGGGAGGGAGCACAATGAGGCAAAAACCGAGAAGTGTTCCAAAGAACAAAGTTGAGTTTTTGTAGTGAAAAGTATATTTTTGAGAATTAACAGTCCTGCATTCTTAGCCCTAAAATTGGTCCAGGACTGTTATCAGTCGGGATGACAGATACCAGGTACTCTGGAAGATGGGTGCCAGGAGATCTTGTGACATCTTGTCAGGCAGGTCCAACCTGCAGTCCGTGGGCCACACGCAGCCCAGGATGGCTGTGAATGTGGTCTAACATAAAATCATAAATTTGCTTAAAATATTATGGAATATTTTTTTATTATGTGACCCAGTGTATTTAATATGTGGCCCAAGACAACTCTTCCTTGAGAGTGGCACTGAGACGCCAAAAAGTTGGATACCCTGGATAATGTATTTCAGATGAGTCCTTCAGAGGGATAGTCAGAGGGTTACATGGAGGTCCAGATATGTGTCTGGACATTGGTGCTAGCCTAGGAAGTTCAGAAAATTAAGTTCTCAGGCTAATTAAAACAACAATGTAGTCTTCACTCACGTCTCAAACTTCGTAATACTGATAATTTTAACAGCTTGGTTAAAATTACTTTATCTCTTTCCTATCTTCACTTTTTCTTCATTATGTTAATTGATATTATTGATAACAGAACTTTCTATACTATTTTTTTAATTTAAATTTTTTCCTAATTTACTGATTTTTTGAGGGAGGAAGGGGAGAGAGAAAGAAAAACATTGGTTTGTTGTTCCACTTATTTATGCATTCACTGGTTAACTCTCGTATGTGCCATGACTGGAGATAGAACCCACAACCTTGGCACATCAGGAGGACACTCTAACCAACTAGGCTACCTGGCCAGGGCTCTATATTCTTTTTTCAAAATTCTGTAAAACAAATCATGCTGAGAATTTTAATTTAGCCAGCTTGTGGAAGGATTAGTGATTTTGTCTAGGACACTAAGAGGTAAAATTCTGTTGTTATTCCACTGTTATTGTAAGAATGCCACAATCTGATCACCCTTATTATAGTAAAGGCTCCTTGACTATTGAGTCTGCATATAATACAAACTGATACCACCCACAGTGCCTTGCACCTAGAATAAGTTCAATAAATATTTGTTGTATAAGCACCTAAGAAGCAATAAACAAGAGCCATCTCCAGCTGGTGTAACACAAAATGTAAGAGCATAAGCATGGAAAATAAATTTGCTATGCTAACCTTTACCCATTTGAACTTGAACATGTTTGAGTTTTACTAGATATTCAGGTTTCCAGTAAATAATGTATAGAACCATTGCACATAAGGTTAGAGAACTCTTGGCCAAGCATATCGCTCTTACCTATAGAATAACTGTATTCTATACCTATTACTTGATCAGTAATAGCTAAGAGGAAATCTGACATATCATTGATAGAAACTTTTTACAGAGGAACTGTCAAAAGATTGGGACCCAGGTGAGAGAACCAAGGGTGAAGTGGTCTTAGATGTTCAAGGACATTAGCCTTGGTTATCTCCTGGTTATCTGAATAATTAAAATATACATGGAAAAATGAAATAAAAGGGAGAATTCCAGAAAAGATAAAGAATTGACTTCCTCAATTGGAGACATAAATATATGCAGCTAGAGAGACTGGGAAGGCAGTTGTCAGGGAGTTCTCCGAAAGAGTGATCGGTTTGTAGGCAGAGTATCTGCTATTGTAGGGCAGGAGTAGGGGTGGGAGAGGTGGCTCAAGACAACTCACTTGAGTTTCGATCACAGCTATATGAGAAATTATTGAAAATGAACTAAGAAAATTCTGTAACACACAGCTATCATGCCAGACACATGCACACACACAAGCGTTGGTAACTGCTAGAAAGGGGCTACAGCAGGTAACCATCCTTGAGTATAAACAAAATAAGGAAACTAAGACACAGGGCAAGAGTTAAGTAGTCTAGATTCCCTGAAAATTGAATAGAAAATCCCCTTTTTGTTATGCCAGAGTGGATACTATGTGTCACAGGTCACAGTCACCAAAGTAGATGACCTAGTAGGGAAGTTTAACATTAAAACAATAAGATGTTGCCTCAGAGTCTCACATCTTCCAATCCTGGATCAAAAGATCAAGGACAAAAAAGTATAAAAGTGTATTAGAGAGGGGAATGTTTCACTGACCTTTTTGATGTAGTTAACTAAAAAAGATTCTTTTTAAAAAATGTGTTTTAACATTGTAACTTCACTAGTTGCAAGTAATATAATTTTTTTTAATTCTACAGGAATCTGCTTAACACTGTGTGAATTTAATTTCTTTTGCCTTAAAGATAAAATGTTTCTCTTTTATTAATACTGACTTTGAAAAAAATCTAAATTTGTTTACAAAATTCAGTGTTAAGAAACTTCAGATTTTAAAAATATAATTGTTTATTTGGAGAACTTACCTCCAAAAGAATGATTGGCACTGTATAACTGGAATAACAACATTTGATTAAAATGAGAGTTTTTCTCTCCACAAATCCATAAATTGTGCATTAGTTCTTGTGTCTCCTGCTCAGAATCTGCATGTTGTCCTTGGTTGTTTGAGTGTCCTTCCAGTTTCTCACTTTCTTCTCTAGGTTAAATGAAGTTATGACGATCAGTAAAAATTTGTACACGCTAATATGATTATAATTCATGAGTTATTGTACTGGAGAAAAAGGAACTTTAAGAGATTTCATCAGTTTTTTCTTATTGATAAAATATGCTTAATCACTAATTTATTTTCTTATTTTATCATTGTTTTTCCTTTTTGTGGCAATTTTTACATTTCACACATAATTTCTTGGTTTTTGAGCTGATTTGCTGCTGCCACTGTTGTTGTTCTAGGTTTTGTGTTTTGAGAGTAATTTTTCCCTTCAGAAAATATTTTTTTTCATTCTTAAAACAAATCATTGATGTACGTAATTGGAAATTAACCATAGATAAAAAATAAAGGAGTGTTAAACAAAGAACTGCTATCTCTTAGTAGTTAGCTCAACACTTTTTTACTCTTATTTAGAATTTTGCATGTGGCTCAAGTAGTAAAGGATAGGAGACTAAGCAGCTTCCTCTCTTTTCAGAAATAACTTCAGTAAGTAATTTTAAAAGGTTTATTACTGTTGTTTTTAAATTGAAAATGAGGTGAAAATAGCACAAAAGATTTTTGATTAACAAAATTGTTATTTTTTACCTCTAGGATTTTCTTACCTGAATATCTCAGTTAAAATAACAGGATGTATTTGGTAACTGGATTTGTGTGTCTTGGGGGGCTTTAAGTTTATGTAAGGAAATATATTTTTATCTTTGGTTGGTAATACTATTACTAGAGAATGCTACATTATTGCATGCAAATTGTAGAGCAAATAAAGACAATTCTGACTCAAATTTTCTCTGTCTTTATATAAAGGATGGCAGGAAATTCAGTTTATAAATATTTAACCATGTGATAGCATGATCCAAGCTTTGTCATTAAATAATAGAGAAAGGACTGAATTCATCGAGACAATATTTCACAGAATTGAAAAGAAAGGAGCGGTGTTTCTGTTGAAAATAATATGAACAACAGAAGGTTTGGAGAGAGAATACAATATCACTTGATGTCTTCAAAGTCTTCTACATATATTTTATAGTAATTGCAATAATATATCAAATTATCTTTCATTGTGATCTCTAAACTTTCTCCTACAAACTCAATCATTATTATGCTTTGTTTATTATATTTCCTGTATAAAACTGGCAATAAATTAGTAATTTTTATGCCATCAATTTATAATGTCATATTCATACCTATACCTAGTTGTTGTAAAAATGGCATATTTTAAAGATTTCTTATATCATATAGTTATTTTAATAACTTTCCTATTTCCAAGAAAGGATCTCTAACATAGTTTCATAGAACCAATACATATCCAAGAGGTTATTATTTATGCCCTCAAAATTATTTTATTAAGTTCAAATCTGACTCTACAAGTATTTTGCTTTGTACTCTCCTGTGAAATGGAAATAAAATATAGCATACACACAAGAAGTGTAAAAACGGTGTGCAATTTAAAAAATAATCATAACTGGGACACTTACTGCTTATGACTCAGACCTATAAGGAGAACTCGATGGCATCGCAGAAGACCTAAGAGGTTTTCCCCAACTTGATACAATCCTTCCTCCATGCAAAAACTACTGTCTTGTATTTTGTATCAGTTACTCTCTTACTTTCTTTTAAAGTGTTTATCACCCCTGTATATATTTTTCCCCAAATATATTATTTATTTTTACCCCTTTTTGAAGCTTATAATGCAGTGAATGAAATCTACTGGACACATTTTTTTTCTTTCTTTCTTTCTTTCTTTCTTTCTTTCTTTCTTTCTTTCTTTCCTTTCTTTATTGAGATTTATGGCTACAATCTTTTTTTTTTCCATTGCATAGACTCTTAAAGATACACCACAACTTACTTTTCCATTCTGATGCCGATATGAGTTTTAGACTCTTCTCAATATTTGCTATTTTCAACAATAGTAACAAATCCTCACATACATGTCTTCTGATGCTCATATGTAACTAGAGGTTTTAAGGGAAGCACGTGTTTAACTTTACCAGAAAATGACAAACTGTTTGTAAAATGAATGTATCAATTTACACTTAGACCAGCAGTGGAAGAGAGCACTTTTGTTTTCATCTTAGCAACCTTAAGAATTAGTTGGCCTTAAAATAAAAAATAAATAAAATAAATTAAAAAAAATTGCTGATCTCTTGCTTGTAAAATGGTGTTATATTGTGGCTTTATTTTGCATTTCCTTTTTCAAAAACTTAACTGAGAATTTGCTCATAATTTTTTTAAACTTTCTGTATTTTATTGGTTTATACGCTATTGGGTCATATCTTTCCTGATTCATGTTTTTTATATTTTTTATGGTATAAACATTAACCTTTTGCTGGCTATTTATATTACAAATATATTTTTACTATTTAAACTTGTATTTTTACTCTCATTTTTTGAACAGAATTTATTAATTGCATATTGTCAAAATTATCAGCATTTTCCATTATGATTTGTACTTTTTGTATCTTATTTATGAGATCATCTCACACACCCAGACCATAAAGAACTTTTCTTTCCATCCAAACTTTTTTAGTTTTTTGTATTCAGTCATATAATATTCATGGAAGGTTTTCACTTTGAATCATGGAAGTTAGGGCCTCATTTTTACAGTATTTTTTCACATGGCTAGCTCTTGTTCCATCACTTATTTAAGTCTGTTTCCTGATTGACCTGTAACATTTCTGTCACATATCAAAAGTATATAAATATGTATGTCATACATATGTCTTACATATATATATGTAAGACATAAATGTGTATGTCATATTGTATGTATGTATATATTGTATGTCATAAATATGTATACCATACATATAAAAAGTATATATATATATATATATATATGTCACATATCAAAAGTAGCTTTCTTTTAGGCTTGATACTGTATTTAATTATTCTCTGTATAATGAAAGCCCTTTTCTTTTAAATAATAGATTTATAATAAATCATTATAAATGAGGGAGTGGTCTTCTAATATTGTTTTTATATTTAAAATGATGCTGGATTGTTCTTTTTTTAAAATTGTTTTTCAAATTGTCTCCATTTTCCCCCCACCACTCTTCCCTGCCCCATGCACCCCCACCTCCCACCCTCAGTCCTACCCTTCTTATACATTTTGTTTTTTAATAGAAACTTTAAAATCAAGAAGTTCCCCCTAGAGAAGTTGACTTGGAAACTGTTGAGAATTTTATTGAATTTATAAATTTTTTCTTAGAAATTATTCTTTTGTGATATTAAAAACTCTAATTTATGAATTTTTATGCCACTTTCAGGCTTTCCATTACTTGTTCAATAACTTGTTACAATTTTCTCTAATGTTCTCTTTTACATTTTTGTTAGATTGACTTGTATTTGTCATACATACAATTGGTATTGATTTTAATTTATATTAAAATAATATCTTATTGCTAGATTACAGTATTATATGTTGTAAATCCTCATTAATATTTATGTTAACAAATATTCCATCTTTAATTAAGTTGATTTGTTTTTTTCTTCAATATCCAACAGATAAACCTCACCAAGAACACATCTGTAGTTGAACAAAATTTTGTTTATTGTTACACGTTGCATAGAGGGAACTCACTCACCATATGAAACAATATGGGTGTCAAGAGAGGATTGTTATAGGATCTGAGTTTATGTTAGGAGATTTAAGGAAAGCTTCATGGGAGTGTAGTTTTAATATATGTTAATAACTGTCAATATATGTAAAACTCTAGGATTGATTATCACAGTTGCTGCAAAATGTAATATCACTACAGCTTATGTTGGTTTGAAAAAAAGCAGTGGTCATTCTTCTGGAAGAGGGAATATTTGGTTATTTTTATGTTTTATACAGTATTTTTTATCTGTTCATAAACATTATTATAGGGTGATTATGTTTTTGTCTCACTCCTTTGTGGACAGAGTGACTCTGTATGATGTTGCTGTTCTTTGCAATTTTATTTCAATTTAGTATGAACCACACTAACATTGCTTTTTTTCCCTTTATATTTCAAATCTTTCTGTATATCATATATTTATCTTACTTTCCTAAACAGTGCAGTGCTTAGTAGAAACGATGATTATGGGAAGACTTGTTTATTCTTCACCTCAAAAGTAATACTTCTAATGATTCATAATCAAGTACTTTGTTGTGGGTGTTTTAGAGATACCTTTTATCATGGTGGAAATAAAGTTTCTATTTAAAAGGCTTTTTTTCTGAATCAGGTAACCAGATATATTTTTTTAATCTCCTATCTAAGAAACATTTGTTTATGTTTCCGTCTAGATTATTATAGTTTTACATTTATATTTATTTCTATTCATTTTCACATCAAGTTCATATATTTTGAGAAACTTTTCTAAATATTGATGTCCAGTTGTTTTAGTACCACTTCATTTTTATGCATTAAGTTACTTCATTAAGTCACTTTGTCACTCTGTATAAAATCAATTGTGCTTGGTGTCTAATTTAGAATTCTGCACTGACATTCATTGATACACTGTATTTTAACACATATAATGTGTTTCCACATATAGTGTGCACCCAGGTTTTTGGCCCAAACTTTCAGGAGAAAAGTCTTGTTTTAATTTTTAATTCAATTATTTATTTATTTATATCTAGATGCTTGTTTTTTGTATTATAAAGGAATGTCAGCATTTATTTTTGAACATATTATAGTACAAGAAATTTTATGTAACAGATGATTACAAAACATAATAATAGATACAAAGTATTTCAGGCACTACCCATGTATAATGTGCATCCCTATTTTTCCTTCAAACATTTGGGCAAAAAAGTGTGCATTATATAGGGCAAAATATAGTATTATGTCCACTTTTTTGCCATGTTTCTTAAATAGGGTTGTCTCTTCATTTTCTTTGCCATTTTATATTGTCCTTATTTTTCAAGGTTAATACCACTTGGCCTCCATGTTATGGCCTCTGAGAATATGTCTAGAAATTACATAATAAATTTTATATTTTAAATAGTTCATATTCCATTGTAATATAATGTATTAAAGCTCTCTGGTGACATATAAAAAGAACTACGCCATCTGTGACTTTAGTTTCTTCTATACTAATGCTAAAATCTAAAAGTAGTAACCTTTTGGACCATTAAAAAAATAAACTCCAGGTGTTGTAGTAGGTTATGACCATCAGCGATGTGAAATTTTGCACTGTGATTGCCCCCACGATCCTTCCTTCTTGGTGTGGTTTGTGTACTCTAGAACGCTCCCACAGGAAGCATCCCTGATGGCCACTGTGTTGATTTATAGAGGACAAAAGCAAATGAGCATAGGCATTAACAAGCATTGTTAAGAAAATGGCATATAAAAATACACTATTGAGAAAGTAATATATATGAACAAAATTTGGCTACACAATTGTCAGGATCTATTTTTACAATGAGAGTGTTTTAAATTCTAGATGCTCAATGTCAATATCCTTCCAATGTTTCCTTACATTTCATGCATTTCCTAGTCCACTCTATTTATGCCTCTTCCTTTTATTTATTTCTGTATTTGGTAAAAAGAATGATAGACTAAGAGAGGAATTTTTACTGAGCAACGATTCACTCATGTACAATCTATTTACATAAACGTTAGAAATCAATATTTTGATTGCATTTTATATTATTTTAATTATTTTGTCTTGAGAGATCTATTGTATTCTTTATAAAATAGTACCTTTTATGGATTACAATATGATATGCCTGTACTCCGTTCACCACTTTTATAATCTGTGGTAGTTTAGTTGTGAAACAAGAATAGTGGTGTCAATATTTATGTGGGGGAGGGGTATGCATGTGTATGCATGTGTAATATATATATATAGATTAATGTACTTAATTCTCAAGGACCACAGTTCCAGTGG
>PVJD01004295.1:0-140543 GCA_004026545.1 Mormoops blainvillei | reverse complement strand
CTCTTATCTACTTACCAGTGTTCCTATTTATTAGAAAATAATGACTTTTTGTTACTGTATTTTAAATTTTATATGATTACATATATAGATTGTATATAATCCTGAATTGATAGAACAAGAATATATATGAAATAATTATTTATGCAAGTATAAAAACTTGTTTTAAGAATTCTGAATTATAACATAAAATATATATTTATATGTGTACACATTCAAAAATAAAACTTTGACTCTAAATCAATAATAAAAGTATAATTAAAGTACACATGGTACAATCAAGTAATATAATAATAAAATCTTGTTCTCTCAGTAACTTTGAAAATTTCAATAATGCACTACCTGTGAATGAATTCCTCTCCTAATATGTGAGGTCCCACGCACAGCGCACATCCCTCCTCATTTTTCCTTCTTTGCCCTCATAGAGTGACAGGAGTTCATCCTAACTGGCTGGAATGCCCTATTTTCTCAGAACTTTTGTGATGATTAAGTAGATATTTGTCTCCACTGACCTGCCTCTGTGTGAAACACATGCTCTTTCCTTTTTCTCTTCCCTCTTTTGTCATTGATACTAATCCCAAATACAAATACGTAATTCATTTGGACTACAGGCTATACAGTTGGCACCTTATGTTTTCTCCTTTTTTCTCTTGTTTCTCAGCTCCTCTGCTTCTCTGTGATCTTTGGAAGCTGGATACCAATAGAGCTATTCTCTGTACTTGCATGGTCCATTCACACACCTGACCCTTTGCTCCCTGATACACTACTGTATTTGGGAGACTGCCAGGATTTTGGAAATATGCCTTGTTAATTTAAAGGAAGTTTATGCCCATTTTTATTTACTTTAATTTTTCTCTAATATTCTCTTCAGAAAAACCTACATAACTCAAATTTAGTAGCATATACAATGATGACAGTGTCACAAGGATTGTGTCCAATGACTACCGGCATGCCATCTTTTATCCCAAATATCCCACTTTTAGCCAAAATATTCACCCTAGAGCTTCATAATTTTTATTGATAAAGTGTAAGTGAAATAGATTGGAAGAAATAGACTCATTAGCCTATAACATATTTTAAAAAGAGGAAAATGATTACATTTTCATATATAAGCCCATATATAATGTTAACATTTGTAAGAAATACTGGGCACATGAAACCCAAACATTTTAGGAGCAATCTAAATAATAATTTTGTTATTTTATAATTAAACATTCTTAGTTAGTTAAAGAAAAAAGGGAAATAGGGTTTACAATGCTCTAAGTGTATCAAGAGAACTCTTCCGACTCTATCTGTGTGTCCTTACCTGTCACCTGCACGTACTGATGCACAACAAGTGATCATACGTACGAATACATTTCTAATTGTGGGAACCATACTACTGTGTCACCTCAGTAAAGTGATTTTCCTACTGATAATATAAAGTCATGATATATAATGAGATAAACTTATAATACATGAGAAAACACATTTATGAAAGAAATATTATGAATCTTGAATATTTACTATAGTGAATAATATGAAATTTTATATTTTAGTAATTATTTAAGTCATAAATATATATATTATAATAAAAGTGGCAATTTCTTCCTCATTATGAGTTATTCTGCAAAAATATATAAGGAGATTGTTAACCCACAGTATACCAAGAAAAATAGTCATTATCCTTTTCTATCATAATCCAATAGACCCTTATACATTTTAAAAAATCTAAGTTATATTACATATGAATTTTCAGAAGTAATAATAAGCAGTAATTTAAAACAATGGCATATTTTAATAAGAAAATGGAGGACACACCTTTTGTATCAAGTAAATCCTGGCATCAAGACATTACAAAAGATGAAAGAATAATATCAAGCATCCATTTAGCAAAACTGTATGTTCCAGATCCTTTTCACAATGTAATATGTGATGAAGACTTTCTTATTGAATAGATGGTTGAATATGATCACATTTCTTTTATTTCTTATAAATGTATACCAGTAGCTTATTCAATATTTCATTTTGAGAAAATTCACTCGGGACATAATCATTTGAAGAGTCATAGTTTGAGATTTTAGTTTCATGGTCAAGTTAACCATGATCAGTTTTGAGGTGAATTCTTGTTGTAGCCATTTGTCACATGTAGCTATTTAAATTTTAAATAAAGTTAAAGAACTCATGGACATGGACAACAGTGGGGTGATTGTGGTGGGAAGGGGAGGGGTGGAGGTAGAAAGGGGATGGGGGGATAAAAGGTGATGGAAAAGAAACAGTGCTGCAGGTATACAAGCCACACGTCAAGGGCTCTCTATAGGCACATGTGACTGGTAAATGCCATACTCAACAGCACAAACATAAAAGATTTCCCTCGTTACAGAAACATCTACCAAATAGTACTTCCACAGAGCGTTGTTACCTCTTAACATTCATCTTCAGATTTGTCTAATAATTGTGAAAATCTTTGTCTGTCAACTACCACCCCTTTGCCATTATAGTTGCAAAAAAAATTTATTCTCAATTTTGTTCAGTAAAAGCTAAAAGCAGATTGGAAATATGGCCCATTCCTTCTAATCTTTTTAATATTATAATCCCAGTGTTTTTCCATTTTTTTTATTAAAAAATGTTTCTTTTGGAATATAATATAATTTTGGAGGGCTGACTTAGATTTTTTCCCTGTTATATCCATATCTTTTGACATTATTTTATAATGTAATTAAATGATATATATAGAAATTTTTCTCTGACATCTTAATGTTTTCATGCATATTTATCTTTACATCAAGCACAGTGTCTTACTTAGGAATGCTAAATAATTGTTGGAAGGAAATGTATGAATTAGAACAGGAAAGTGAAAAAGAGGGAGAGAAACAATAAAGTTTTCTAAAGGCGATCTCTTTTGGATTTAGCAATAGTCTGAAGAAAAAAACTGTAGGAATTTGGACTCTACCCACCCATTTTGCAAAAACAGAAAATTATATCAAAGGTAAGGTGCTAAGTAATTTGCCAAGGTCATGTGTTAGCTTTTTATTGCTGCAACAGTTTACCCCAAATTAATGGTTTAAACAACAAAATATTAGCTTACAGTTCTTTTTTAAAAAATATTTTTTAAATTAATTTTTTAGAGAGAGGGAAAAGGAAGGAGAGAAACATCGAAGTGAGGGAGAATCCTCAATTGGTTGCCTCTCTTACATGCCCTGACTGGGGACCATACCCGCAACAAAGCCATGGGCCCTAATCAGGAATTGAACCTGTGACTTTTGCTTTGTGGGTCTATGTCCCACCAACTGAGCCACACAGGTCAGGGCTTCTCTTATAGTTTTTTAGGTGGGAATCCTAGCACATGTTCTAATGGTCTAAAGTCAATACGTTGACAGTTCCTTTTTGAGTCTTAGTGGAGAATCCATTTCTTTGACTTTTCTAGGCTTTTAGGGATTGTAGAACTCTCCCCAACTCTTTTCACTTTAAAAAATAAATTGTGATTTCCCTGTAGGTTTCAATATACATTTTTTTATTGTTGTCAATTGCAGTTGTAATATACATTTATAACTAATTTAAGTTCGCTTTCAAGTAACAGTCCGGCACTTCACAGGAGGTGCATGCACCGTGTAACAGATCATTCCCAACTTCCCCCTCCAGTCCCCTACCACATTGGTGTCATTCATCTACAAGCTGATATTTTTGCTGTTGTTTTTGACCTAACTGACAACAAGATAAATAAAATATTTTATCTTTTTTTTTTCTCTACCACCTTCCTTTATGTAAATCAAGCATCTGACGGATAATCTTTTCTTTGCCTCTGAAGTTCTATTAACACTTTTGCAAGGTAGTTCTACTAGCAAAATATTCCCTCAATTTTTTTCAGAGAAAATCTATTTCTTCATTACTTCATAGGATAATTTCACTCAATACAGGAAGATAAACTGGTGTTTATTTTTCTGTCAATATTATAAATACCTCAATCACATGGTTTCTGTAAACAAGCCCAATGTAATTCTTATCCCTGATCATCCATATGTAAGGTATGTATTTTTCTGCTCTGCCTTTTTCAAGATTTTCTCATTGTCTTTTTTTTTTTTTTAATTTGAACATGACATGCCTTGGTACAGGTTGGTGGTTATATATTCCATTGCTATTCTCTGAGCTTCCTGAATCTGTTTGTTGCTTCATTAGTTTTGGAAAATTATTAGCAATTAATAAGACAAATATTTGTTTTAGTCTTTTTTTTTTCTTTTGCTAGTATTCCCATTACTCGTGTGTGATACTGTTTATAACTCTCCCACAGTTTTTGGTCATAATCTTTCATTCTCGTCATTCATTTTTCTCTTTGATTCAGTTTAGGAAGTCTCTTTTGACATAGCATCTAGATTACTGAGTCTTTTCTCAGCCATTCCCAGTTTACTGTTGAGCCCAAACACATTCTTTATTTCTGTTATGTGTTCGATTTCTGGTATTTTAAAATTATTTCTTAAAGTTTCAATCATTCTTCTTCCTTGCCTGTCAGTTCATGCATGTTCTCCACCTTTTCACTGGAGCCCTTAGCATATGAATGATAGTGATTTTAAATCCCCAGTCTGATAATTTCAAAATCTCTTTCACATTTGAGTCTGGGTTCTGATTCTTACTTTGTCTCTTCAAATATTTGTTTGTTTTTGCCTTTTAGTATTTCTTATAATATTTTATTTTGTATATTTTATTAATTATGCAATTACACGTCTCATTTTTTTCTGCCCTTTATCCCCTCTGCCCTGCACACCACCCCATCATCCCCAAGTCAATATTTTCCTACCACCACTTTCCTCAGCCCCACCCTTCCCCATCTCCCACCCTCAATCCTTCCCCCATTCCACTTTGTTGATGGGTCCCTGATGCATGTTCCTTGATGACCCCTACCCTCCTTTTCCCCTGTTATTCTCCTCCCTCCTCCCCTCTGGTTACTGTCAGTTTTGTATTTTTTTATTTCAATGTCGCTGGTTATATTTTGCTTGCTTATTTATTTTGTTGATTAGGTTTCACTTATAGGTGAGATCATATGGTATTTGGCTTTCACTGCCTGGTTTATTTCACTTAGCACAATACTCTCCAGATCCATCCATGCTGTGGCAAATGGTAGGAGCTCCTTCTTTCTTCCTGCTGCATAGCATTCTGTTGCGTAACTGTGCCACAGTTTTTTGATGCAGGCATTTACTGACAGGCACTTAGGGTGCTTCCAATTCCTGGCTATTGTAAATTGTGCTGCTATGAACATTGGGGTGAGTAAGTTCTTTTGAAATGGTGTTTCAGGATTCTCAGGGTATAATCCTAGCAGCATAGTTGCTGGGTCAAAAGGCAGTTCCATTTTTAGTTTTTTGAGGAAATTCCAAACTGTTTTCCACAGTGGCTGCACCAGTCTGCATTCCCACCAACAGGGCACTAGAGTTCCCTTTTCTCCACATCCTCACCAGCACTTGTTGTTTGTTGGTTTGTTTGTGATGGCCATTCTGACTGCTGTGAAGTGGTATCTCACTGTGGTTATAATTTGCATCTCTGTGAGGCCTAGTGATGCTGAGCATCATTTCATGTGTCTCTGGGCCCTGCTTATATCCTCCTTGGAGAAGTGTCTGTTCGGGTCCTTTGCTCATTTTTTAATTGGATTGTTTGTCTTCCTGGAGTGGAGTCATGTGAGTTCTTTATATGTTTTGGAGATCAAACTCTTGTCTGAGAGAGTATTGGCAAATATAATATTTTATTGAAAGTAGACATGATATTTTGGACAAAAAGTACAGTAGTAAATAGGCCTTTAGTGTGAGGATTTATGTTTATGGGGACAGGTTAGGCTGCGTTTCTTGTTTGCTATAGCTGTAGATATCAGAGACTAATGTTTACTCTAGTGTCCTTGTTTTTGTCTCTGCTTTGTCTTCTTAAATTGAGTATGAACCTTGCAACCCTTTTAGCTATAATCCGTTGTTATTATCCAGGAACCTGATCAATGTGACGGTGAGATTTGAGGGCAGGTGGAGCATTCTAGCATTCTATAATCCAATGATTAGGTCTCAGTCTTTAATGACCTTTTGCTCCGGGGTTGTAACCTTCACAAGTGTTTCTTAGTGCTTTTTTGCCCCAACAGGTGAGATATGAATGGATAGATGGGGTAGAATTTCTTCTCAAAGTTGATAGGTTCTGGTAAAATAGTTACTTTTTAGGTTAAGTCATCTGTAAGAAAAACAGAATGTTCTGGAGCGTGGTTACTTTTACTCTCCTACAAAAAACAGGAAAGGATCTTTCTCCGTCTTCACTGTGAAAATCTGGTAGAACTAGCTCATGAATGTGTGCCCCTTACCCTCCAAATGGTATTTTAAAATATCAAGATTTCCATATTAAGCCTTCAACAATTTGACAATAACACTTTAAGTATCCCTACAAGTCCTCCACTGGCTTTTTTGCTCCTGGCTCATAGCACAAAGCTGCGTGAGTTTTCGTATCCAGCCCTTTCCCTTGTTTTCAAGGCAGTTGTTTATCCAAGACTCAATTTTCTTACAGATCTAAGAAGAGTTGTTGATTTTCAGTTTCTTCTTTTTTTTTTTTTTAATTTTGATGAAGAAGCGAGAACTCCAACACTCCAAGTGTGAGGCCAGAAGCTGAAAGTAGAGAAGAGCTCTTTTCATCTTTAGGGCTAGTAATGGCCAGTGGAGTCTTTCTCTGGGATTAGCATATGAACATTTTGAGGGAGGTCATTATTCTGTCTACCACAGGCCCTAAACTCACAGGTCATAAAAGCAGGATTTTAACATAGATTCTCTTCATCATTGCCTGGGCAATCTCTTTAAACACCTTATAAACTCATTAAAACATATCTACCTACCTACTTCTCTCCCTTCCCCCTCTTCCACCCCTCCCTCTCTCTCCTTCTCCTGCTCCTCTCCCCTTCCCCCTCTTCCTCCTCCTCCTTCTTCTTCTTCTTCTTCTTCTTCTTCTTCCTCTTCTTCTTCCTCTTCTTCTTCTTCTTCTTCTTCTTCATCTTCTTTTCTCTCTCTCTCTCTCAACAACATCAACTTTGCAAATATTTTCTAATATGGGTAACATTTGTGTATGGTATTATTTCTATACAACTGTAGTTGTATACAACTGTTGTATAGAAAATGTATTTCTATACAACTGCAGTTTCAGTTTGGGATTTAGTTTCTCTGTCTAAGATGATGCTTCATGAAAAATGTCCTGAAATTATATTTGGGAATTAACATCAAAATTCATAGGGTTCATCCTTACTTGAAGACTATACTTAATATATTACTATTTGACTTAGTCCATAAAGCCATCTTAATATGGCAAACTTACAGACCATTATTAACAACATTTTAGAGATGAGAAGATAACTGAAATAAACAATGGATATTAATAGAAATGTATGATGTCTACTTCCATGATTCCAGGTATATAAACTCATGTAAGTTGAGATACACTGTCCTATTAAACTCCATTGGCCATAACATCAACATTTTAACTTGGTCCAGTTAGTTTCAGTGATTCTTATATAGAAACAAAGTCTCAATAAACAGTTTAACATTACTTATATAAGGGAAGGTAAATTTGCAAAGAAACCTCCTTCAAAATAATATACTACAAGATGCAATATATTTGTTTTGAATTAGTAACCAGCATATGATGCTATTTCTTCCACAGCCTACATTTAGACATTAGAGAGTCAAGGGGGTAAAATTGGAATGAATTCTTCTACTACTACTAGCAAACCATCAACAAAGGCTTCCTTCTTATCTTGCAATTTGGCTGATGTTTTAAAGATATTATTTTCCAATAGAAGAAGAATTACTCCAAAGGACACAAAATTTTATGGAAAAATAATATTCACTTTAAACAAGTATTTGAGGCTACCACTTAGCCACTTTGGGATACTCATAGTAGTTAACCAACAGGCAAAGAAGAAGGGTAATAAACCAGTTGGAGTGGTCTGCTCTGACTTTCTAGAGATACACAACTTTACAAGAGGAGAAGTATGGAAAATATCTGAAATCCAGAAGATCCTCTGGGGCCCCTCTTAGAAATCTTATGTTTTAAAACCAAAGCTGAAGGAAGACTTGAACATCTCTTTACAGGTATGACTGCTAATTGCTTAGACACTATAGGAAGGAAGATTTGGTTCTCCTAAGCAAGGAAGCATGGCTTTCTGAGATGGTTTCTGAGGTTAATGGGAACATAGAAATTTTAATTATTGTGGATATTTATCCTTTGCTTTCACAAGAACCTATTTGTATAATTACTAAGCAATTATTTTCATTTCCCACTGCCACAGTCCTAGTATCTAACATAACATATGACAATGAGTCATTCTTATATCTCAGTATGGTCGAGTGTTGGTAATGACATTTCAGTCAATAATGGAACACATATGAAATGATGGTCCCATTAGATTTTAATGGAGCTGAACATTTCCTATCATGTAGTGATGTTCTTAGTCATCATAACATTGTACTGCAGTGCATTACTCATATATTGGTGGTGGTTCAGGAGGAGACAAACTTAGTGAGCTTCCAGGCATTATATAGTATAGCATATTCAATTTGAGTAGTAGGTTATACCATCCAGGTTTGTATAAGTACACATAATGACAAAACTGCCTAACGATGCATTTCTCATAATGTATCCATGGCTAAAGAATCAGGAACCATGCCTTCTGCACATTCTCACAAAGTTATTTGCTATTTGATCTTGGATAAGTCAAATATCAAATGGGCATACATAAAAATTAAATATGATGATAATTAAGTTGGTCTTAAATTACTGAATATCATTAATGGATATTAAATTCTTAACACTATTTTTGTAAAGGATGTCTTTTAATTACTTGCACATTAATTCACAAAATACTTCTGTAAAATAAGTTAAAATTTTTGACCAAATATCAGATATATTTTTAAACTGATTTAATTCTATCAAATAATCATAAATACATTGGTAACTTATGTGACTGGATTAAATTTATCCTGTACATATAAATTTACCTTCACACCTATGTGATGGAAAGGCATTCGTAATTTGGTATTAACTTTGCAATTGAGGCTAATTATTTTTATTAAGTTTTCATTTTCAGTATCCTGGATTTTAGGATTTAGAACTGAGTGACTTAATTTACCATCTCTAATGTTCACCTAATGAAGCTCACCTTTCAGTGGTCCTCATGGACATCAGACCCTATAGATTCTTGTTACTAAAATTGTGTTGCTTTCTTAAATGGGCCCTCAATATCGCATAAGTTTTAGGCGTCAGATAATTGTATACATTTCTAGCTATGAAAGAAGGATTCTTCTTTTCCCTTTGTTCCAATGTACATATAGTATATGTGTGTATAATTGTATATTTGTGTGCATCCTTATATCTATCTATAAATCTGTATCGTTCTGTCATCTTTATCTGTCTGTCTGTCTATTTATCTATCTATCTCCTCCTCAGAGAGAAATTTTAATAGATCTAGTTTGGTTAGTTTGGCTATTCCAAAAGTTAGGGAGCTGGACAAATTGTTTTGAAGCTGTAGCACAACCAGAGACTTAGACGAGAGAGGGAGAACTTCAGGGAGGAAAAAAGACATTATTCATGATGATGGCCGGATGGATCAAACACTGGGGCAAACAAGACCACACCCGTGTTTGGAAAACAGGTTATGAACTGGTAATACCAGATAAGTCTAGGGAGAAAGCAGAGCCCAAATCACAAAAATTTCTGCACATTGAGGCTGTTGGATTTTAAGGAACTCAGTTGCAGAGCTGTGTAACTTGTCATATATTTTACTAATGGGGACAACATGGTTAACATTTAAGGAGAAGAATTAGACTTGTTTCTGTCTTGAAAAATGATTTTATAATATGTTTTTCATAAACAGTAAGATAGAGGGGAAAAAGATTTAAATATACAATGACAAAAGGAAGCCTAATCATAACTTTTGCATACAGAATGATAACTACTGTTTTGAAGACTAATATGCATTTTACTAAATATTAAATAGATGATAAGCTATTTGACATGAAAATTATTTGTAAAGGACCACTCTTCTTTTACTTTGAAATTATTTATGGGACTACATTAGAGATTTATTTTACTAAAAGGAATAATTATACAAAAACATCTAATAATAATTACAAAAACATATTATAATAGTTTAACAAAACAATATAATTATCTCATCCCAGCTTTGAAAACTAATTTTCTTGTAAGAATAACATTGGACATGCAAATAAAGAATACACTTAAATGATGCTATGAAAGCAAAACAGTTTCCTACTGTTAAATCAGTGCTTAGACAAAATTCAAGATGTATAGAAGTGTGAAGTATTGACCTATAATAATAAGACCTATAGTTTTATTAGTAAAAGCTATGACATTGATTGAAGAAATGCTGATAAATATTTGTAAAATAGAGACACACTTGTCTTCTCTACAAATATTGACCTGTTTAAGTTAGTATGACTGGAAAATGATTGTCATTTTTCTTGCTGTAAGCAAATCACTCTGGGTGGTGTGTGTGTGGGTATATGTGGAGGATATTTGTATTAATTTCTTCATAAAAAAACAAGGTTTCTTGAAACACTGAAAACTAATATTTACTTTAATAAATTTTATTAATTTAATCTTTCTAAAAATCTGACAATATATTCATAACTTTCTGTGCTCACCAAACTTTATGTAATTTTGTCACTTGTATACTTATTTATGTCACACACATGTTTTTCTATTCTAAGAACAGGATTTATAGATTATAGGGATACAGCAATGAATTAAACAAAATTGCTTTACTTTTTTATGAAATTGTTTGAATCCACTGTCTTAGCATATCAATTATACAACTTTTAATTTTTTAAAGTTTGTCAGAGTACCCAATGTATATTTTTAACTAATCAAAACCCAATTTCAAATAACACTGTACTGCTTTCTGTGTAATGGAAATACCTTGTAATAGGGAAGTTCCAATTCCTCCCTCCCATCTCATATGATCTTGTTATCATCCTTCTAATTTATCCAGGTAATATAATCTGTCAATATATTGTTACTATTATTATCTTACCCAAAATTATTTTAGATCACTTAAAAAAAGGAAAATAGATTTTCTTTTAGCTTTACTTCTTCTCAGATGCTCTTCTGTCTTTATATAGATCTGTTTCTCACCTATATCATTTTACTTCTCCTAAATAATTATTTTTATTTATTTTTTATTTCTTTCAAGACAGGTCTGTAAGCAATAAGTTATCTGCTTTTGGTTCTCTTGAAAGTCATTATTTATCCTCTTTTAAAGTAAAATTTTGCTAAATATAGAATTTTATGTTTTTTTCAACACTAAATATTTCACTTGGCAATCTTATTTGTGTGGTTTCTAATAAGAAATCCACTGTAATTCTTATCCTTGTGCCTTTAAATATGGCATTTATTTTTCTATTTTTTTCATGTTTTTCTGTGTTTTTGTTTTTCATCAGTTTGTATATGCTGGACCTTGGTGCTTTGTTTACTTGTACATTTTATTAATTCTTCCAGGCTTTCTCTGAGATTTCATGGCCTGCATTGTGGGGAATATTATTAATTTGGGCAAGTTTTTGGTTATTGTTTCTATAATTATTTCTTATTTCCTCTCTTCCCTTTTTTTCTCCTTCTGGAACAACAAGCATACAAACATAACAGGTATTAAAACTGACTTAGAGTTCTTGAAGGGAGCTAAGCTGACAGGATTTTTTTTAAGCCTCTGCTTGTGTCACATTTACACATATACACCATTGGCCAGAAACATTCTCACAGCTGAACCCAAAGTGAAATGGTTGGCAGGGTAGCTTTCCCAGGTAGGAAGGGCTCAGCAATTTCATATACTAAAAAAATTAGTGCAAGTAGCAAAGAATTCATGTCACCAAAACAGGAAAGTAAGCATTGTCCTTTGATAGATGATTGGATAAAGAAGATGTACACATATACAATGGAATACTATTCAGCCATTAGAAAAGATGAAAATTATGAATAGGTCTCTGTTTGTCTTCTGCCCTGCCTATTCACTTCTCTTGCTTTACACTGTCATTTTCAGAAGAACCCAAGGTGGTCCTTAAGAATATTAATGTATCTTAATTTTATTTTCATCCTTATTGGATAATTCAGGTTCATTTATGGTTTTATGTTGTAAGTTTCCTTAGAATTCAAAGTGTTTTCTCCATCTTTTTCTAATTTTCAAGTTTCTGATGAGAAGTACAATGATATTATTATTCATTTCTCTGTATAGATGAACTGGATTTCTTTCTTTAAGTCTTTAGGCCATTTTTGGAAACTGGGAATTTTGAAATATTACCAAAGTGCATTAAATGCAGGTTTCCTTTTTTCAAATTTTGTCTTTTTTAATCTGTTCCTTCACTCATTTTAGCATTTACATTTATATTCTTGATTTTTTCTGGAACTAATTGTATTATTTCACAGTTCTCTTTTTTTCAATATTGATTGAACCTTTTCAATTTTGTCCTCTACATCAATTTTCCTCAATATTTCCATATATTTGGTGATTTAACCTAGACCCAGAGCAATATTGTAGATGTTTTTCCCCAATGGTTTTGTTGCTGTAATTGTTTTCTAATTTTAAGAGCTCTTTCTGTTGTTCAGTTTTTCCAATTGTCCATTTTTTTCCCTAGCATCCTGCTCAGTTAGTAGGTAAAATATGGTTAAATTTGGGGACACTATAACACATTTTGAATACATCATTATGTTTTACTCCCTGAATTGTCTTGTTAAATATTTTGTTGTTTTATATTTACACTAAATTATTTGTTTTCTTCCCCCAGATTATTATGATCCTTAATCGCCCATGTACCTTTAAAATGATGAGGAGTTGCTTAAATTTTTCTACGTATATTATTGGATTTTTTTGCCATGCTATAGGTATATCTGTTTTTTTAATAGTTGTCATTCACAAGTACGGAAATAAGATATTTGGAAAATCTTTGTTGGATATTGATAATGCCAATTAACACATTACACTATAGGGTTGGTAAAAGGGCGAGAGAAAATTATGAAAAGGGTTTACTTTGGGCTACCAGGATGTAGGTCTCAATCTTGTGAGAATATACTCAGGTATTTCTTTCTAGTTATAAAATGAAGCTGTAAATAAGTGTTTGGGGGTAGAATTGGCATACTCGTTGCAGAGATAGACATTCATTCTTGTGATAGTAATCTTGTTAATTATTTTTCTTCCATGTAAATAAGACCTCAGAGGGAAGAGAAAATAAAAGCATTATTGTTGGCTGTATAGAGCTGGAAGTCAATGTGATCTTTCAGTTTTCAATGAGTTACAGAGCTCATTACTGCTTAAGGGTTTAATTGTTTAGCACAACTGCCATATTGGCATTGTCATCAATTTAATGTGGCATTACATTTATTTGCCTCACTCATCAGTGATTTTGAGCCACTGCCTAATTAGATACAAAGAATCTAACAGTAGGGTGTTGGTTTTTCTCCAATTCAATTAGTATTTATAAAATAACTGCTCTGTTTCAATTACAGTATTGTATCTGATGTAACAGTAATATATAATATTTATTTTTATTCATTTGTCCATTGCATTAGGTAAAGCACTTTGCAAACAGCATTTCAAAAGGATCGTTTTGAAGTAGATAATGCTATTATTTCTCTTTTTTGCAAGAGGGCTCTAACATTCACCCAAGTTGATTCACCCAAAAATGGCAGACCAGGTAAAGAAAGCTGGTTTCTCTTTCATTCAAGACTGTGTTATTAGTTGGTTTTAAAATGTTCAAATTCTGATCTCAAAGAGTATGCAGGTTAGACAGATAAACATGAAGATAAACAACTACTCATTTAACATGAATTATGTTTACTCGTCTGCCTTTTCTAACTTCTGTCCCTTTACTGAGGCTGTTTTAATTCTTAAAGCAATAGAAAGTGGTGTTTGGCTCCCAAAAGCAACCAGCAACCATGTTTCTAATTTTAGTCAAGTTACTTAGTTAGGAGAGGCAAAACTGAAGAGAAAGCTATCATAAAACATTTTCTTAAAGACAGAGCTGTGCATGAATTTCACCTCAGGAATTATAATTTTTTCAAAAGAGGAACATATCTGTTCATATTACAATCAAAATTGGCCTCTATATTTCATGAAGATTAGTTAAATATTCTAGAAATAGAAATGGGATTTAATAGGGCAAATTGAGCATTGCCCTTCACCACTTTTCATTCAATACTATTGTTCACCACCTGGCTTAGACAAATACCATATGATCTCACCTGTAAGTGGAACCTAATCAACAAAACAAACAAGTGAGCAAAATAGAACTAGAGACATGGAAATAAAGAAAAAGTTGATAGTGACTGGGGGTGGGGAGGGATAAAGGGGAAAGAAGAGGAAGGGTCATCAATGAACATGTATAAAGGACCCATGAACAAAGGCAACAGGTAAGGGGAGGGTTGAATGTGGGAGGTGGGGGTGAGTAGGGCAGGAAAGAGTAATTGGTGGGAAATGGAGACAACTGTAATGGAATATCAATTTAAAAAAATACAACTATCTGTAATCTTTTAGTACCTGATAGTGGGGTGGAGGTACATTATCAGACCAGATGTTTTCATGTATTTTGGAAAGGTGAAGGGTTGAAGTGATTGACCGGAATTCAAAGAAGAGGCAGTAAAGAGGTCACGGTCTGTAATATTCATAGATGTTTGTAAAGCATATGGAAACAGAGAAAGAAACTATTTGAGCTGAGGTAGTCCGGCTTTTTTGCCTTGTTCCTGTTATGATACCTAAAACCTGCTAATCTCACTGTGTTTGCAAACACAGAAACTTCTGTCAAACTCCCCAGTTGGACAGAGATCTGCTGCAAAATCCATCAATACAACTGCTAATGAGATCCACATAGTTGCCTATGTTAAACGTTTTACATTTTCATTTAAAACTCTGCATGGGCCACAGATTTATCAGATATTTAAGGGAAACCAAGGCACAAATTTAAAAATTAATAACCCAAATGAAACATAAAGCCAAATCATAACATAGAGCCAATCAAGAAATAAAAAATAAAGTTTTTCTAATTAGTAGTTTCAAGGAGTTCTTAGAAGACATTGAATAGATTTAAAAAAGGAATAGCTGTTATAAAAAGAAGAAATGAGATTATGAATGAGTTCTTAGATATTGAAAATATGATCATTTAAATAAAATATATAATAGAAGGGCTAGAGAAAAATAAATGATATAGATATAGAACAAAAATAGAGATGAGTATGAAGAAAACAGTGAGATACATGAATTAATAATTTCAGAGATTTAACATTCATCTAAACGGGACTTCAGAAAGGGAGAACAGAGGAAATGGAAAGGGGAAATTTTCCAACTAAATAATAAAAGCAAATTCCCAGAGGTGAGACATTTGACTTGAACTTGCAAGAGCTCACCTAGTGTCTAACAGGATAAATCAGAAAAAGATATACAAAGGAAAATTTTTAAAATCCTGTACCTTGAAAAAGCTTGGCAAATTATAGCATTATAAAAAAAATTTAATATCTATTTTTAAATACTCGAAGATATGTTTATTGATTTTTGAGAGAGAAGAAAGTGGCGGGGGGAGAGAGAGAGAGAAACATTGATGTGATAAGAAAACATCAGTTGGTTGCCTCCCTTAGGCACAAAATAGGGGATCAAACCTGCAACCTTTAGGTGTATGGGTTGACACCCCAACAAACAGAGCCACCCAGCCAGGGTCATCTTAAACTTTTCTTTATTTCATGTATTGATTTGTTCATTCATCACTGAATGGCATACATTGACTATAAAATAGTGAATATAGGAGGAAGAGTCACTGCTTTATTGAAGGTTATACTATATTTTAATGGCAGAAAAATGGTTGTAAACAAAATATTACATAGTTGTATTAGACTGCTGATGCCATTGTAACAAAATACCAGAGAGCTTAAACAGCAAGAATTCATTTTCTCACAGTTCTGGAGGCTAGAAATCCAAGACTAAGGTGCAGGCAAGGTTGCTTTCTGGTGGGGGCTCTCTGGCTTACAGATGGCTGCTTTCTCACTGTGTCCTCACACACAGCCTTTTTTCTCAAACATTGCTGATGTCTGTTCTTCTTCTAGTAATATAAAGAGTTGTATTGGATTAGGGCTCCACCTTTACAATTTTATCATAATTATATACTTGATGATTCTATTTCCAAATATAGCCATGTTGGGTGTTAGGGCTTCAACAAATAAATTTGGAAGAGATGTATTTTATTTCATAACAATAATATTAGGGTTGGTGAAGCAAAATAACCATAGAATGGAGTGGGGGGGGAATGAGGTGGCAAACATTTTTTCTGTACAGTCATAAGTGAAACCCTCTATAATCTAAAGTTTTTGAGTGAAAGTTTGAATGAAGTGGGAAGAATGAACTTAGTTCTTGGAGGAATAGGAATAGAGCCAGAGGGTTTGAGAAGAGACAGAGAGCGTTAGTGATGCTGCTGGTACCGTGGCCAGGAGTAACATCAAAAAGGGTTAGCATTTTATTTGATGTGCAATGGAAGGATCAACAGGGACTGAAAAACATCATCATCTATGTTGCATTCTTTGAAAGTTTACCTTAGTTGCTTTGCGGACAATAAAGTACAGGAATGGAAAATTTTTTTTAATTCATATGAGAATACAAGTACATGGTGCAAAGGTAATTCAAGAAACTGAAGGGAATTTTAAAGAATTCTGATCAGTAGCTGCAGAGAGATTCCAGACAATATTTCATCCATAAGAAATTTTAAAAGATGCTATAAAAAAGAGCAGGGAGGGACTGAAAGAGAATTTTTGGAAGTTGAAAATAAGACTGACTGATTGAAACCTCTGTCATTGCTCCAGAAAGAGAAAGGCATTAGGGAACACACACTGACCTTACTGAGATGCAGAAAACATGATCACTTTTCTTATTGGAAAAGAAGGGGAAGGGTGAATCATCATGTATTAATTATTGTTCCAAAATATATACCATGCTCTGCTGGTTAGTGGTAGTGAGTACATTATGAGACCACGAAATTTTACCTACCTCCGTTTATTCACTTTGTTTCATCGTAGATATTTCCTTTATTCGTACTCTGGTTTGGTTTGGCTTGGTTTGGTTTGGTCAATCTGGTTGCCATAGGTTCTACCTACTAGGTTAAACAAAAATAGATTTTTATTTATTTTGATTGATCTTGATAAGTTTTTTTTTAATGTTGGTTAATAATAATTCATGTCCTTGAAAAGCTTAGTATATTGTCTTTTGATTTTACCCTTGGAAATTCTATTCCTAAGTGGTCAAGAGCAGAAACTTTGTTAGGTGATTCAGACCTAACCCAGATCTGCTTGTGTGAAATATGAGGATAAGGCTACTCTTTTATGGCATCTGCTTCCTAACAATTCTTGTGTATTCAACCAACTTGTTGGAGTAAATACCTCTATTTACTTCTAAGTAGCAATCTGAAAACTCTTCGTTTTACAAAGGGGAATTTCAGATCCAGTGAAGTGTGTTATAATTATACATAGATAATCAAAGTTAAATATGAATCTAATATTGCATTTAAAAATGTTTTGTAACATTAGTGTCCCCCAAATTTTAAGATAAAGATTCTAAATCATTCTTAACACTAGAGATCAACATACTGAGATCAGAAAAATGTGAAAGGATAGCATCAAACTATCTTGAGAGTTTCAGATATGTAAAGAAGATTTTTCCCACACCTAAGCCATGCTGGTCATACAATTTCTATTCTCTATGATAAAGATCTTTTGCTTTCTCATATTCTACCATGACACAATGGATTTTGTCACTCTCTTTTACTCCAATAGAAAAAATTTCCTACCAGTATAAAATAATTATTCTGATAATAATGAGATTGAAATAGAGTATGTTCTCCATGAGCTACTTAAAGTAAAGAAAAAAGCAAATTATTTTCCCTTGAGATTTCCCCCCACATGAATGAAAAACAGATTAAGCTTTATATCTGTCTCTGAAGCTTTAAGTGTTAGCACACACTCTTCAGCCTGCTGACCACCTCTGCAATTATTATCATTGGTAGTGATAGCAGTAGTAGAGTATTTGATGTTAATGACAGATAATATGGATTAACTACTTAAATTAAATTTCACTCAGATTCCCTCATAGTGTATGTAATTATATAGAATATTCCAGAGACACTTAGATTAACACGTTTTACAATTCGTTTACACACACAAAATATTTTTACCTGTCTCAATGAGATCACTTACATTTGACTTTGGGATTATATCCTCTTATTTGTATCAGAGAAACTCCATAGCACTATATCACAGTCTGTCGATATTTCTTCTACAGTGCCATGTTATCGCTTTAGGCGAGTTTAAATGGAAAATCATAGAGGCCCCACACCATGACAAAAGAGAGAAGATCGTTCTTGATTAGTCATAGGATTTGGATGTAGACAATGCGAAAAGTCCAGCACAGTATAGATTTGATATATAATATAAAGTAATGAGATGGAATTCAAAGATTAAGAATATCCGGAGCTCTGATTGTTGCCGGCTGTAATCCGGCTCGTCCCCGGGAACAGGAGGAAAGCGTTCGGCGGACCCACACACAGGAAACTGCGTGGGGCAATTAAGAATCATTAAGAATTGTTCATTTCTTCAGGGATCAGGTATGGAGAAAAAACAAATAAAGCAAAAGGAAAATTCTTGTCTTTCTGTTGAAGTGAAAAGAACCGAACTCCAAGTTTATATTAGACAGCTAAAAGTTGGCAATTAGCATTCCTTAGATTAGCAAATGCATTCCATAACTTTCAGAAACATAGGCTCCTCTCTGGCAAACATATTAAAATACTTACACTTTGGAGAGACATACTTCCACGAGACAGCTATTATAAAGCAAAACTCATTGACCCAGGTTACAGGGGAACGAAGTTAAATTTATTTGCTCAGATGGCTAAGATTTTTATTTTTTGATAAGATCTACATTCCAGAAATTTGTATTTTAAAAGGTGACTCAGATAAGAGTCCTCGGAGACCAGGTATTTGCGTATCAAAGACAGTCTTTAGTTTCACAAAGCCAGTTATCTATAAGCCTTTTTTCTTGAGAAATCCAGAGCTAAATTTCTTCCGTTCGGTGAGTGTGTACCCTAAATGGGCCTCTTGAGGCCCTGTGGATGGAGATTGTATTGCCTATTTCCTTCAGGGAAAGAAAACTTTCATCCTCATAAAAGAGGGAGAAAAAAATCATTCTCCTAAGAGAAAGAGGAAAAAACCTTTTGTCCTCATAAAAGAGGGGGATATTGGGTAGCTGAAGGAAAATATGTGTTCCCAAATTTCTCTAGCTCCTCTGTCGTGCTGCCAGAGCTTAGGTGTGACACACAATCCCCCACTGCCGCCTTCAGTGACCATGACCCGCATTTCAACCCTCCCATGCAGGGGGAAGAGACCATCCTAAAGGTGGAAATACAATTTATTCAGGGGTGGCGTTTTACCAATAGTAAGTATTGATCAGGCACTGCTCCAGGCTTTATTTAATTCCACACAGGTGATTCTGATGACCTCGGGCCTTCCTGCAGGTTCCCACCCTCATGTCTCTACGAGGTGTGCGCAGTACCTCCACTGTCTTTGGTAGAAAAACTCATTTTATAACTCCAGCTTTTTAAGAGTTGGGCGAGTCCTACCAAACTGTTAACCTGGCCAGACAGAGATAATATTCTGGGGCCTGGGGATGTATCTCATTGGCCTTCTCTAGGTAAGGATTAAGAAATCTTTAATTAGGTTAGTCAATATAAGCCTGACATCTCAGGGAGCAATTGCATCCCAGGTTTTGTTCACTTACCATATATCTGGAGGAGCACCAGTGAGAACTGAGTATCTGGTGCCCTAGAGACACGTGCAAGCAGCTGCATTTGCACCAGGAGCCGGAAGTAGAAACTGGGAGCCCCATATGGGCACTCTGGCTGCAATGGCAACTTCTGCCGCCTTAGCAACATGTGGTTTCTAGGGTAATGCAGGCTGTGGGGCGAGGGGACAAATGTGGCACCCTATCCCTGCAGAGGAGAAACAGCTCTGGCCAGTGGCCTTCTCTGCCACCCCTCTGGTATGATGTCCATCCCCAAGCCGCACAGACGCAGGTGCTTAAAATCCACGAAGCCTCATCTTAAGCCCACCTGACTAGGGGAGTGTGTAACTTCCAGAAGAAGGGTGGATCCTGAAGCCACATTCTAGGCAGCAACCCAAGTGTGATAAGAGCCACAGAGACGGCAGACCTCTGCTGCTAAGTTGCATGAGGTGGGAAGCCTAAGTGGGCTGAGTGGGGGAAGGACACTACGGGGAAAGGCGAAAGGGAAGAGCCATGTGCAGTTGTTGCTCACAGCTTGGGTGGGCTTGGCACTGACGAAGGGACGTCCCTCATTCTATGCGCCATGCTGAGGATGCCACAGAGGATGGGGATGGAGCAGCTGGGTGCACTGGGCCTGCTGGGGTTTGGTGCTCCAGGAGTAAAATCCAAGGCAGCAGCAGGTATGGGCCCACTCTTCACATTACGTATTCCCCATAGTTCTGGGGGCATTTTGCACACAAGGCAGGGCAGTCCCAATCCATCATCTGACCTGTGCAGGGCTGGAACAGAGAGATGATAAAACAGAGAAAAACAGGCAGTAGCAGAGATGTGGGAAGAAAGGGGCAAAGTGAAGATCCAGCAGTTGTCTTACCACACATCAGAGCTCCTCCCACTCCTGGCTGGTTCTCCAAAGGTGACCAGTGGAAATCAGGCTCTTCCACAGGATTACAAGGAAAGCATTCCAAAGACCCACACAAGGGAGATGTGATGTGGCAAAATTATTTATTTAGGAGGAAATCTGCCCTTGGGTTTCCAATTTCCCACCTCCTTTTGTCCAGCCATGGAAAAGGTTCAATTTGTCTTCAGCAAGGCCAAAATAAAAGCCAACGTCCAGAGTTTTCATTTCATATTAAAGCTTATTCCTTTGGAGCTCTCACAGTCTGCCGCTGGCCAAGGTAGTTGCTAGATCCATGTGGTCACATGCTTCCAGGCTAGTTGAATATGTGCTAACAAGCAATCTAGTTCTGGTCACCAAACAAAGAGCTTCTTTGTTCCCCTGGTGTTATAACTAGAAGCTTTTTCAAATGACCAATTTACTTCCCAAGATTTTGTGAGCTTTTTGATGGGCCTATCCCCTCGTTAGACTGACAGGCCTCTATAGCCAAGCACCTCCCCCTGTGCTATTTTGACTTCTAGTGCACGTATGTTTGTCTTCCCCTGCTATATCCCACCCTCCAGCAATCTGGTAGCAGAGGGAGAAGCTAAGGGTGTTAATCACCTTGGAGCACAGAGTTGTGGTCCCCTGGAGTGTGAAAAGCAGCAGCTTACTGGAGAAACCAACAGGCTTATGCTCCCCAGTTTATTAAACTCAGTTTCTAATTATGTTTGCTCTCTTTGCTAATATGTAGCTAATTGCCTTTGGTAACATAATTTTGTCTGGTCAGAGGGGCATAGTTACTAGGTATCTAAGAAAAATCAGAAATAAAATAATCTCAAATAATCAAGCAGTATTGGGGAGAAATATCACACAGTTATATTTAAACTCAAAAATCAAGGAACAGTTACCAGAGGGAAAAGAAAGTCTTTAGCGATTTGAGAAGTTGTTGGTTGTGCCAAGATTGTTTTAAAAGCTTGTGTTTGTTTATTGGTTTGATATGATTTCAAATCCACTTGTTTGTGACAAAAATAAAGGTGTTTTTATAAGTAAAGTTTTTTTGACATAAGAGTGAAGTGTGTCAGGATGTCCTCATCTGCAATTTTTGATAAGCATTCAGCAACTCAGTGGTTGATGGTGGCTCTTGGGGCTTAACAATAAGAATGTGTGTAGAAGCAACTATGATAGAATATAGTATATCATTTAGACTATAAATACTGTAAGTTCTAAGGACTATCTGGCAACATCTCTCTGGGTAAAACCAGTCTTTGCTGATCTAAAAAGCTCTCTGGAACCCTTGCGTTATTAGCTCTTTCCAAAGTAAGGGGACTCTTTACTTTTGGCAGTGGTTAAAAACTTACAGTGGCCCTGTAAAGGATTATCATTTTGCCTGTCAACACTGACACCACTGATCCCTAGCAATGTGCTCTAACAACAAGGACTTTCATTTTGTTCTGGCAGCTTTCAGTAGCTAAATAGATTCTCCCAAGAACCAGTTTATAGAAAGGTACAACTGAAGCTAAATTTGACATTTATTTCAGTGTATTCAGTGTATCTCATTGGTTTAGAGTATATTATTTCTTTATTGGCTTATTAAGAGGTACAGTCCTGTGTGCTATAGGTTTATGAAATTATTATAATTTCTGCAGTGAACTTGTGTTAAACAAATTGTTGGCAAGACAATCTCAGTTTCTAAGAAGAATTTGTCCCCAAACAAAACAGATGTGAAATGTTACCTCTTCCTTTTCTGAAACTATATTCTTATTATCAAAACATATGGTTTACATTACATTCACCAAATACTGCCAATATATTTTACAGTGTGGTTTGACCAATATTTGCTTCCACCAAGAGTGTATAACTTCAAATTTCTCCTTATATTGTTGTTTCTTAAATTTTTGTCATTCTAGTGATTGTGCCTATATACTGCATTTGAGTTTGAATTTGCATTTATTTCCCTGATGTCTAATGGTTTGGAGCAGCTTTCATTGGCCATTTGGATGTCTTATTTGGTGACGGGTCTGTTCAATATTTTGGCTTATTTCTGTTTGCATCCTCTGTCTTTTTTATGTATATTTATAGAAGTTCTTTATACTTTCTGTATATAACTCTAATTTTATTAATCTTTCTCTTTATCCGTTATACATGTGTTTGTGCCCTGATTAAATAAATTGTTGTGCTTCCCCACAAAGTTTATAAAAGTAATCTGTATAACATACTAGAAGCTTTATTGTTTTAACTTTTACATTTGTTTAAAATCTGCCTGGATTTTGTTGTTGCTATTTTTTTTGTTTGTTTTAAGTATAGATCACTATTTCAGTTATTAATTATTTGGTTTTTGTTAGGATATACAATCAAACTTGTATTACTTATTTCAAAGCCTAATTATTTTGTTTACCAGAGCCTCTTCTTTTTTGTAGAATTGCTTCTCCAGCATCACAAAGTTATAAAAAATTTTGCTTAAACTTTCACTTTCTGCTTGGCCTCTGGGCTCCTTGACCCTGACCTCAATTCTCATGGTACCTTTTGTTTTAAAATATTAAGTCATCTTTGGGTAAAGCAATGCTATTTCTGCAACATACATTTTCCAAGCATGAATGAAACTTGACTAAATGTGCTGGGATACTTGGCTCCAATAGAAACCTGGAAAAAATGCCAATAAGTTCAGTATATGAATATCATACATAAAATTAAGTTTATTTGCAATTTATTTATTCTCCTGATTAAACCCATTGAACTGAAACCTCCCAAGTTAAAGCCTGAAGATATGTCATTCATCACAATCTTAATGCCAATGATTGTATACTTTTTAAAAATCCCAGAAAAACAGTAAGCAGGGGAAAAATTAAGAATTCAAGATTATATGTTAATGATTTTTGCTGTCATCTGAATGTTTTGGTCCACCAAAATTTATTTCTTGAAATTCTAATCCCTAAAGTTTATAATAGGAGGTGCAGTCTTTGGGAGATGATTAGGTCATGAGAAGAAAGGCCTCATGAATTATATTAGTGCCCTTATGAGAGAAGCTCCAGAGAGATCCTTGCCTGTTCTATCACATGGGGACGCAGCAAGAAGGTGCCAGCGATGAACCAGAAACAGGGCCTTCGAATGCAACCATATCAGCAAGTTGATCTTTTACTTCTAATGTTGGAACCATCAGAAAAAAGTTCTCTGTTATAGTAGCTTGAATGGAATAAAACACTTTTGTTCTATTAAAAAAAATGTTTCTGTTGCTTCAGGAAAGCATTTTTGTGGTTCTCAAGTTTTGGTTAACAAATGTATCACTGACCTTTTTTTGTTCATAATACCGTAAATTGTACTGTTGCTCCAAAAAAATTGATTCAACAAATTTGAGGAGGGAAGAAGGCTAGAAGCTGGAATTTCTTTTAAGATATATATCTGGGAATTCTGATGTGTTTTACTTTTGGACTACAATTTAAATGGCTACAAAATTTGGTATCCTGGTTAGCCTCAAAGGAAAATCAGGTGAGAAAAATAGTAATGAGTCAGTAAATATCAAGGGCATTCCTGGGAAGTTAAACCACTCTACTTCATATGCAAATTTTAAGTTTTTCAAGTGGCGTATTCACTATGTAAGAGAGAACACTAAAAAACACATGAACATTTAAAATAAAAACACAGTTTTAAAATGTAAATATAATCTATCTGAGGCTATCTAGGGCCCTCATCTTGAAACCACCTCATTAGCATAAATTCAGGTATAATCAAATAGGGATTGTTATGAATAACAAATACAAGACTCTTATCATATCTATCACTCAGGAAATTAGGAGAGTTTTAGAAAGCTTATGTCAGGAAATAATGAAAAAAAAAACAAATATTATAATAAAAGTTTTTCCTATCACCATTATCAATAAAGTTTCAGGGGCTCTGTGCCAGAAACTGGGGACAAAGACCAAATACAAATATATATATAAAATACCCTATTTTATTGTATTATAGTATTATCACAACTGCCATAAAACAATACCACAGACAGAATGGCTGCTTAGACAACAGATAACAATTAAAAAAAATTTTTTTTTCTCACTCTTGGAGGATAGAAGTCCAAGACCAAGTCGAAGTCAGAGTTTGTTTCTTGTGAGACCTCTTCTCATGAGAAAGGTGGCTGCTATCTGTCTGTGTCCTCACATGACCCCTTCTGTGAGTGTGGAGAGAGAAAGATTTCTGATATTTCTTCCTCTTCTTATAAGGCCATTGGTATTTGTGGATTAGTACCCCACCCTATGATCTCACGTAACTTTAATTACCTCCTGAAAGGCCCTATCTCTAAATATAATTAGTCACATTAGATGTTAAGTTTTCGACATATAAATTTGGGAAGATAGACAATGGAGCCCAGAAAAGATGAGATTTCAAGGCAAGCACTATGGATTTGCCAACTGAGGTGCAAATAGCCACCATGCTCATGCCTGGCAAGTGTCTTTTATGAGTTCAAATTCCGTTCTTTCTCACTCACAACTATTTTCTACCATAGAATTGCGGTAGGTAGTTAGACAGACATGGCAGGGCTAGGAGATGGTCTAGGTACCGAAGGTCATGAGGGTGGAAAGCCCTGGGTGCTTCTCAATGGGCAGGACACAGAAAACAAGAACCTTGCCCCAGGGTAATCTCTTCTCCCCTCGCATGTCTCTGGTCATGAAGTTCAGACCCTGTGGCCTTTCATATCACTGGCCATGCAGTTTGCACCTCCCTCTGACCTTTCCTACCCTGGTATGTTGGTAGTCATATGGCTTAGACCCCCTTAAAGGGGAAACAGAATAGGGGGTCAGAGAATAGCACATAAGCATTAAGCCCCCAGGACAATGAACTTCTCATATACATCAAATGTACCTAAACTTCAATCGTGTTTTAGCTTCAGGCCCAGAAAAACAGTAAAACCAGACAAGCAGCCCCATGGATGACATTGAAATGACACACTTGGAAAGCTGATAAATATTCTATTGGGGTCCTCCCCTGCGACCTGCAGATAAATACCTTCCAGATGGATGGCTGTCTGTTTCTCTCCACTGAGCACACCTGTGCCTTTCCCCATCACCTTTTCCCAGGTGCATTTTTCTTGTCTCTCTCTTTCTCCTAAGCAACAACAGCCCTTCTTTTGCCTCTGTAACTTGTTCCCTGAGCCCATGCAACTCAACTGGTTCGCTCCTTCTACAGCTCACTACTTTTATCTCTCTGACTTTCTAAAGATAAACTTTTGCTTGCATTTGGGTCTTGGATCTGAATTCTTTCTTAGCTAGAACTCAAGTACTGAGGTTACTGGACCGAGGTCCAATCAACAGTAACTTTCTGATGCCATTTTGCTACCAACAGGATGAGGGGCAACTGAATTCAATACCTAAAATACCAAAACAATACCTATAATAAAACAATGTGACATTGATACCTTTGACATCAGCTGGTAGTCAATATCTTATTATATTAACCCCAGATGACCACTATTCTATTTTCTGCTTCTAATAATTTGACTCTATTAGGTATCTCACATAAGTAAAATCATGCTGTATTTTTTTTTCTGTAATTGGCTTTGTAAGTTTAGTATAATATCCTGTTTTCAAGTTTCATCGATTTTGTTGCATATGACAAAATTGCCTTCATTTTTAAAGCTGAGTAATGTTTCATTGCATGTACATACCACATTTTCTTTATACATTTATCAGTTAATGTACATTTAGGTTGATTTCACATCTTTTATCTTTTGAATAATGCTGCAAAGAACATAGGAGTGGACCAGATTGAAATGCTTCCTCTCTCCAATGGCCTTCAGGCTAAAAGTTCCTGTTAGAGATAGGCTAGTTAACCAGAGGAATTCTTGAGGTTTGAGTGTCTCCATTTTCACCTAGGATGTGAAAAATATGCACAAATTAATGACACAAAAAGAAAAACTCAGATCGGCATGTGTGGACCAGAATATTTTGATGCTATTTTTAATGGAAGTGTTTTTCCAATTTCCATTTCAGAGGAAATTTTGGAAGAATAGAAATGTCTCATATTTGTGTGTTGATTTTGTACCCTGCAACTTTACTGTATTTGTTTTAGTTTGAACATTGTTTTTTAATGGTGCCTTTAAGGTTTTCTAAGATAATATTGTTTGCAAACAAAAACAATTTTGCTACTTTTTAAAAAAATTTTGATGGTTTTTATTTATTTTTCTTATCTAATAGCTCTGGATAGCACTGCTAGTACTATGTTGATTGGAAGGAAAATAAAATAAAGTACCTCAGTATAATAAAGCCCACACTAATATTATTGTCAACGGTGAAAAACTGAATATATAAGTGAAAAATGGGGGGAAACAGTATTGCAAGTGAAACATTATAAAAATAATTAGAAGTTTAGAATAATATTCATCTATAAAATATGTACTTCTGGAAAACTGCTAGGGCACCAGTAACCCTTAATTTTATTTGAAGGATTGAGATCATTTAAACCTAGTCACTAGTGACTTTGAGAGTCTGACTACCTCCAGTTTTTTGTTACTTTTAGGTTACAACTATTGATACTTGCAATTCCAACTGAAAACAGAGTATCTGCCAGACACCTTGTTAGTGGTCTTAGACTTCAATTTTCCTTCTCTCATCCCCATCAGGCAGAATGAATTATAGAAAAATAATTGCAAATGCAAGATTTATCTTCCATAATTTGCCTTACTTCTTTTAGCTCCATAATTATTTTGCTACTTTGTTAGTTCTTTCATAATTTCAAATGGGTTAGTAAATATTGTGGCTAAGTTATCACTGTACCCTCTGTGGGAGGTTTGTTCTTTCTACCTCTAAGTTAATAACTCCTTAGTAAGATTGACTCTTAGATGAGTTTCTAAGATAAGATTGGGAAGACTTTCTGCTCTGAGAAAACTACAACACACAAATAAGACTCAAATATATAAAATAAATTTAATGAACTTTTCATGAAGGCAAGGTCATAAAAAAGAAAAAAAGAAGAAAATTTACAATGAAAATAAGAATTGCCAGTTGATTCTGATGCTGACAGTAATGTCTATTTTTTTCTCTCTAGATCTTTAGCTAATGTCCACCTAATGTCCATATTTTTTCTAATCCCAAACCACCTCTTATTAATAGAATCTCTATGATGCTATTCAGGAAGCAGAAGTGAGAAACAATAAATTGGTTTCCTCTCACATGTATACATTAAAAAATAGAGATCACATACAGATTTGTTGCAGAATCTATCATTACTGACTTAACCACTCTTGAATTATCATATTTTAAAACAATATCTTAAGTTCTGATATCCATTATTTCAGTCTCCACTTAGGCTAAAACCATTTATATTTAGTGGTATGTATTTGATTGGCTATTTTATTTTTTAAATGTGCTTATTTGAAATATTTTAAATAAAATGATCAGTAGAATATATAAATCATGATACTCATTTGTATTTTATAGACTTTAGACTCTAACAGAAATTCTGCTCTTGGAATAAAAGGTTTTTTATTTTCCATTTCAAGCTCATCAGAAACATTGAATTGTGCTAAATGATGTGTTGCACTTTCTCGGATGTTCATTATGAACAAACACACTTGCAGAAATCCTTTTTTTAGAGGTAAGTATGGAGTCATGAAAACTTGAGTTTATTGATTTGAAGTGTGGGAAAAACTTATCAAAAATGAAATATAACAATTTCTTCTAAGTATTGGTTGTAAACATATAAATGCTCTAGACCTCAGCTATCCCTTATTTTTCAAAGACATGAATTAAAGTAATTTGTGTCAAAATCATATATCTTAATGAACATTTTAGAACATAATACTAGATTTTGCTATAAACCTAGAGTCAACATACATCAAATTTATAAGAAGTTTTACAGTTTTAACGTAATTTCCTGTTTATACTACAGTGTATACTATTCAGCTACTGGGATCTTTCACAGAAACAAGATCAAAGGAACACACAGACATACACATGTATGTGCATTATAGCATTTCTGGAGCTGGAATTGTATTTTTCCTTTACTACTGAAAACTTCCATTTACATTCACCAGAATAACTAACATAAAAACCCATATATTTGACAATAGTTTTCTTATATGCCTGAGTGCTATATAGAGTCTATTCTCAGAATTTAAAATTATGTGATATTAATGAAAAATATCAATAAACCCTTTGGAAACTTTGTCAGAGCCACTGTTTTATTTGACAGGAGCTATGGAGAGGGACATGCTGAACGCCCATGCCTGATAATTGCAATACGTAGTTTAGGAAAGGGCACTCAAAATATTAATATTGACACATTAATTATGTTTCTGAAATATATGCAGTAAAAATTAAAGCTCTGAGCAATGTCAAATGTTGAAAAATCTATCTTAAATGCCCATTATTTTTCCTAGGTAAATAAAGTTGAAAAACTCTTACTTTTGGTTATTTAAGTCCTGTAAGCAACTGCAGAATGTCAGAAACTTCATATTTTCTACAAGGCCTGACTAGTATTTTTATTAAAATAGAACTTTTGCATGTGAATCTTAAAGACTTCATAGTCACCATCTAACTCCTTAAAGTACATTTAAATGATTATTTGTAAAATAAATTGTTCAATAATCATGACTGAATTCACAGAAGACAATATATTGTGTTACATATGAGTATTTGAGGAATCAAGAACTCTCCAACCCTGATCTAAATCATCCAGATATGTAGCTATGAGGCATCAAAAAAAAGGAAAACATCACAGCAAAACAATTGCACATTTCTTTATATTTCCCAAATCTGGCCACATAGCTTAAAGTTCATTACACTAGTGTTAAGCCTTAACATTTATGTAATTAAATTGAAATATCCTATTTTTTAAAAATTCAACCATAGCCCCTAACATCTGATTCACAACTTAGTGTATGCTGTATTGTAAAAAAGAAAACAGAGGGGAAAAAACAAAAGGTTCTTTATAACTTAAAATTAATAAAACAAGATTGTTCATTAAAAATATAAATGAAAATAAAAATAAATAAAAATTCAATGTAGTGGACTATGTCATATAATAAATTAGAATCTTACTTCAGTAAAGTCTTTTGTGCTCACATATCTTAAAATCACAACTGAAATCAAAGCTGAGTCCTAGAACTAATTATATCGATGAGCTATAGCCGTATACGTAAATAACACTTCCATCTGTTACAGGCTGGGATTGTTGCTTCAGTTTAACAATGACAGTCCAGTTCTTTAGCACATTCTTGCTACTTCCCTAGATAGACCCTGTCCTGGGGGTGTCTCCCTTACCACTGTCATGGGTTAATATTCACATATTGTATGGTCGAAGTCACCCTATGTTTTGTTTGTTTGTTAGGTTGTGTTTTGCCACAGCTATTACATCCATAGAGTTTTAACTCAGAATATCACCTGATTCATTTAAGTAATATAAGAAATATCAAACCTCTTAGGAGGAAAGAATAAAGAAAAATAAAGTCAGAATCTGTTGAAACAATACAGAATAAAATGAAAGTGATTCAATACAGATGTGGATTTCCCTGGAAGTCTAAGATGGTTTTCTCTCCTCCTGAGGGGTCGTTTTATACTTCTCTCCTCACTCCTCTGTTCCACGTTGCCTGGGGCACAGAGAGGACAGGAGGTGACAGTTACTCTGAAAACTACTTTTACCTTAAGGCTTCTCCTCTGTCAGGCAAACTGGTTCCAGTGGGGGAAAAGAAAACAAAAAACATGTAGTTGAAATAATTAGATCACAAACTTGGCAAAGTTCTGTTATTGTACAGAGGACCAGCATCTCCTATCTGACCGCTGCCGGAAAACTGTGAATAGAAAATAGAAAATACATGCAGTTGTTTTTATACTAATGTTAATTCAAATTTCAGAATTCTGACTCAGAGTGTGTTCATTTAAATCAATTTCACAAATTCACCTGGGTACCAACCGAAGAGCATTGCTTTTTTTTTTTTTCTGGTTGCTGCTTACTACTCTTTTTATAAATGAGGATAGAAGAAAACCTGTGGATGGATAAATTAAAACCACATATATTTAGCAATTATAGTACAAAAAATTAAATCAAAACTGGTGTCAAATATATTATGCAAAAAAGTATCTATAGCTGTGCTCATTTGAACCAATAGTACCAAATATAATGAGATGGCTTATTTGCATTACCATTTCAATGAAGGGATACAACCTATTTTTGTCAGTGCAAGTGATTATTACAATTGTTCAAATAGTTTAGAAGTAAAACAATTACAATCACTAGCTGAGGTTTTATTCTCCAGTAGTGATCACATTCAAAGTATAGTGTTTAATCGAATGAACAAATATTAATTAGGGATCTTCAAAGGGGTAATTTAAGATTAGATAAATTAAGATATGGTCAATGGATCTTAAAAAATTATTAGAATTTTTTGTATGCAAAGATTTCAAATTGCAAAGTATGATTTACATGTAAGGTTTTCTTTATTAAAAGAATCTTTAAATTATTTTTGTTATTAAATATTATTCACTAAGTTTAGTTCAGAAAAATTTTTTATTATTTTGAAATAGTCCAAAATATGATTTATTTCAATGAGCATAATTCATTGACATATTAGAAAACATCAAATATAACATGTATAAACATATTTAAATCATAAATCAGTGAATTACTTGATTATTTGTTTCTTTCCTAAGATAAAGTATGTTATTATTATTTGATATAAATGCAAGTCAGAATAAGATGAGTAACCTTCAGGCTAAAGTAACCCAGTTCCAAAGAAAATGCTAATTTGTATTTAAAAAATGAAGTACTTAAAAGGAGTTGAAATCAAAATAGCTGTACCTAACTTAGCCATATATTTATGTCTTGCAGACTATATCAGAATGTTTTAATTTAATATGTGTTGACTTAGTTCCTGCTGGAATAAAACCATCAGGTTCCCTTATGATAATAAACAAGGATATATGAGGGGGGTCCCCCCAGATGGAATTATCTTCTGGAAGGCAGACCCCTTATAGGTAAATGTTCTAGGAACTGTCTGTATCAGCATTCCAGCCGGCATTGTTGTGAGAGGCTGCATCAGCTTCAGTGGGATTTTCTGAAGACTCAATGCCTTTGGCCATTTCATGATGAATGATTTCCAAGTGCACCTGCCCACACCACACTGAGTGTTCAGCAGTTTTGGATCATAAATAGCATGACCTTCTCCCCCACCCACCCTATTCACCTGTTCTCACCCTGAACAGCTTTTGGTTTGTTTGTTTGTTTACCCCATGAACACAGTCCTCGAAGGGAAACATTTTGCAGATGTGAAAGAGGTGAAACAAAAAATGGCAGAAGCACTAAAAGGCATCGAAATTGGTAAGTTCAAAAACTGCTTTGAGCAGTGGAGAAAAGGTCTCAATAGGCATACTGCATCAAATGGAGTGTGCTTTGAAGGTGACTGAAGTTTAAACATGTAAAATAAATGCACAATTATTTATAAATAAATTCTAGGTTTTTTGGGTCCCCTCTTATAAGTCTTGTTTAAGCTATTGTATACCATGCACAGATTCTCACAAATCTTTCCTCTCCCTGAAATTCATGTTTGGAGTATTCTGGGTTTTCTTTTAAATGTATAAAATTAATGTAATCTCTAAAACTTTTGGAAACATATTTTAAAAAGCAAGCTACATATAATTAAAAATATGTTCAAAAGAGGGGGTAGGAAGTAAATAAACAGAAAAGAGAAACCACCTGAACATTGACATAAAATGTGTATGGATTTAACCAAAATTAAAAAGGAATATGAAATAGATCAGAAACATGTACAGTGTGTTTAACCTTTTTTCCAAAATAAGCAAAGCTTCTTTCCAATATAAAATCATCATTTGTTTTATAGATAAACATTGATTCTGGATATTGTTCCAGAGACCTCCTGGTAAATTATTCCTATTAACTCTATGTAATTACAGAATTCAAATAGATTTTATGATCTTTAATTTTTACACAGAAAAAAATTCATCAAGAATATGTTTTTCTACTAGTACTACCAGTATTAACACAGTAACACATCCCTTGATATGTATTTCTTAAAAAACAAAAAAACCTTTGACAAGCAGACCCACCTCTACCAATGCCACCCACAAGCTCTAACAAAAGCAACAAACGTCTTCTGCAAGCATTTCAGGACAATAAAATTCTAAATTGAAATGAAAAGTCAGGAAGAACTATTTCTTTTGTTGTATGTCCTGAATAATGATTAGCATTAGTGGTCTTTTTTGTTTTCCCATTAGCCTCAGAAAGATAACCAAGCATTTACTGACTGAAAATAAATGGATGAAAAAGCAGACAATCACAGACTTCCTAAAGCTGGTGAATAGAAAAGCACATTGTTGAAAGTAGAACAAAAATAACCTATGTTTTTCTTTAAAAAAGGGATTATATAGGATGGCACTGAATCAAATGCAGTCTTCATTGCAATAAACAAGTAAAGAAATAACAGTCAAATAAACATTTGTATTGTAATTTATTGTATCCATGGCTACTTATTAAGCCACACCAAGGGACAATTTACCTCACAGTCAAATTTAATTAAAACATCTGTTCACACTCCAAGGTAGGTTATGAATGATTATCTTGATTGCATGGCTCCTGTTTCTGTGTATTTTTTTCAAAGAAAATCAAAGATATCCATCCATTAGGTATGACAACACCTTAATTTGTTCGATGAATTGATCCTCATTATCAACTAATCAAAAGAAAGAATGGCTACACATGAACAATCAAAGAAAAAACAAATAACTTGGGAATCCAGGAAGAGCTATGCTTCAGGGAAAACCAGGAGTGACCACTCATCATATCAGGATCTCCATGCAGGACCAGGACAAATTTATATATGTATTTGTGTGTGTGTGTGTGTGTGTGTGTGTGTGCGCGCGCGCGTATACATACATATAGATGTATATACATATATGTCAAAAAACTCAGAATTTATTAATAAATGTGTATTTATTCTCACATGTTTAAACCTCAGTCATCTTCAAAGTACTGTACTTTTGATACAATATGCCTATCAAGATTTTTTTTCCACTGCTCAAAACAGTTTTTGAACTCATCAACTCTGATGACTTTTAGTGCTTCTGCCATTTTTTGTTTCACCTCTTTCACATTGGCAGAATGTTTTCCTTTGAGAGCTTTTTCAACAGGGGAAACAAAAAGAAATAGTTTGGGGCAAGATCAGGTAAATAGGGAGGATAGGTTCACTCCTAAGTCACACATCATAAAATGGGCAAACACGCTGAAAGAGTCTTGGAAAAAAAAATATTTTTCTGAATCCAAACATAGCCTCTCACAACAATGCAAGCTGGTACAATGAAACAGAGGGGTTCCTGCGACATTAACCAGCAGGAGAAGTCTGTACTACAATGGGCCTGTCCTCCAGAAGATAATTCTGTTTTTTGGGGGGGATCCTCCTCATACTTTATTACACTAAAATTTTTCCAAAATAAAGCATTAGTAATATTAATATCACAATTTAATTTTAATGTTTCACATAATTTTATGAAAATCGTTTCTGCATTTATTATTCTGTATTACATAATTCACTTTCAAAATATGACATTGCATCCCATGAGTTACAACCTTTAGGTAATTACAATGAAAAATAATCCTTTTAGAAACATTAAAATAATCATAATGTATATGTATAACAGCAAATTTGCTATAGTTTAGAAAAATTACATTGTGAGTACTTACTTTGTTTAGTTAGAAAGATGAAAGCATTGTAGATGCTTATAAACGCATGTTTTTCTTCCACTATCACAATCACATTCCTAAACCTTCAGTAGTCCCCAGTTTTCACGTGAGCAGGAAATCTGCATGCAGGGAAGTTATTTCAGAGTGCTCTCATGATCAACACTTGGAGGTGGTAGGAAAGAAGCAGGATTGGACATAAGTAAAAATTATACTGTGACACAATTGCATGCGAAGCTTCAGTTCAGTCTCAGCTAGCATGGCCCTTAAATATTTTTTTCATCCTGGGCTAAAGGGTGAGGGATGTATGCCGCCTCTCCACATCATCCAGTTGTTGGATGCCAGTTGACCTGGGGATCTTATCTTAGACCATGCCACACACTTTAGGTGGGGGACAGTCCAAGGGTTTGATCTGGCTGAGCGATGTCAATGTCATCACTTCCAGCAGCTGGGGGAAGGAGGGTCTCAGTAATTTGGGATTGGAGAAACCGGGTGGCATTACATTGCTTTTATGGCATTGTACTGCTTTTACCACATTTTACTGCTTTTATTGCATTGTACTGCAAGTGACTGAATAATAACTCATTAAAATCTCACAAATCTTTTTTTAGCTTCCTGTTCTATCAGGCTTGGCTTGGGCTTTGACCTTTAAAACGCATGGTAACAGTTCCACTTCTATGCACGTGTTAACAATTTAGACAGAGTGTGTGGGTAGGCAAATGTCATAGACTTGCATTTTTACCTTTTCTGAATAACTGAACTTCATACCGTTATCTTTTCTACTGTAAGGGGATTTGAGAAAGTGATTACTGAGGAATAGGCCTATAACCAACACAAATAAATTGGACTTCTTATAAGGCAGATGTAGAGAATGGACATTGGCTAGGCTGTCAGGATAATTTCATTCTTTCAATTAACATTTTAGATAGTTATTCACTAAAAAACAATGTTCTTTCATAAAGAGTTAAATTTGAAAAACAAATAGTACACTGTATGTATCATAAATGTATTTATTTTTCACACAATATATTTTTATAATATATTTATATACATATATTGAATACACTTATTTTACAATGTATGTATTTAACAAAACTACATGACTTTACTATTCATTTATCTGCTACTCCCACTAGATTCTTGCTAAAGGTGAATGTCTTCAGTGTCTTTGATATTGTCACAGCATGTTATTTTTATAAATAGGGCCAAATAATTAAGAGAATTGGGGGGTTTCCAAAGGACCTGGTTCTCTTTTATCAACAGAGAGAGAGCTTACACAATTCTTCAAGTGATTAGGCATTTAAAGTTGTTTCTCAGCCAAGATGCAAACAAATGGTGATAATTCATGGCCTTTCAGTTTTTCATGTCACATTTTACAGATTGCACTTAGAGAAAGATATTGGTAACTTCCGTCCAGCCTGAAGATATGTGCTTTTATGATGAAATACTTTTTCTTTAGTAAATTTGTAATTAATGGTATGTCTTTAATGTATATCTTAATTTGGGGATCACGCTTACTATTTTCTTAAGTCTTATTGATGCAGTAAACACAACCTAACTTAATTTATTTCCTATATTTGTATCAAATTACACAAAGAATAATTTCATCGGTAAGTTTGGGGAATTAATTGAGCATAAAATCTATTAAGAGTTAAGGGATTATTTGTATTTTATGTATAATTTCTTTAAATTGTTGTAATAATATCATTTTGTAGATGTGCTAATACTCTGTAAATGCCATAATGAAATACAGTAACAGACTTTTTCAGAATTCTTTAATGTTGCTTAAACACTTGATATTACCCCAATGAACATGTCCTTCAGATTTAAATTAGAAAATGTGTATTAATTAAAGTGAGTATGAATGATTTTTATAAAAGTTTCAGTAGTAAAGACTGTCTTTTAGCCTTTTTTCTTGACTATTTGTAAATATAGCTTTGTTAAATTTTAAATGAGTAATTTCTTTTTTCTGATTAAAAAGTTATAAATGGGATTCTATTGAGAAACATGGCATCAGTATTTCCAAATCTGACTGGTATTTGAATTACTTTCTCAGAAAGAACATTTTTAATGGTATTCTTATTTTCATTATTTTTTAAAGGTAGGAAAAGAAAATAAAACTACAGAAAGCTTTCATATTTATATGATTTGGCAAAAATTTTAACATGTCAGAATAGAAAAAAGTGAATATATGAATCAAATTTTCAGAGATTCATAGATGCATAATCTACAATTATGTAAAACTTTGGTAGAAAAGTTATATAATTTTGAAAATTGCTGATTAGTTTTCTGAAAAATGGGTGATTTTTGTTTAGAATTTTCAACCAAATTGCCCATAGCATATTATTAAGGATATTGTCCCAGTCTACTGCAACTGTTGTCCTACTATACTGTATCACACAACAAAAGTGAGTGATTATAACTGATGAGCTCCAGAAATATGTTAATTAAATACCTGTTGATAACCTAGCCTCAGTAATGCTGTAATAAAAACAATATTACTCATGATTTTGTACTTCAAGGATATATAATAAGTTTCTTTACCAACATACCAATTCTTTCAAGATACTGATTCTTTCAAGGACCTGATCCTGCATATTCAACTACACATTCAAAATTCTGGATTAAATTCTTATTCCTCGAACACCAATTCATTGATGCCCCTTAGATTACATTAAGTAAGTTGAAAATCACTCAAGAGACATGATGCATTAGTCAGAATTTTTTTGTGTGTGAATGTCAGAAAATTGGCTCTAAATTCAAGACTATGGATTTTTTGTAAAGAGAGAATATATGGATCCTACCCCAAGAGAAAATCCTTTCAAATTAGTATATCTACATTGATTTCACTTATAATGAAATTTGAAAATCTGACCTTTCTTTGTATGTAATTAGATAGCTTCAAACATACATCACACAGAACCCTACACCTTGGGATTCTATTAATATTTTTATGTGGTAAATGAATGGAAAAAAAAGTTCCTGTTCAAAAAGAATAAGCATCCCAATTTATTAGATAAACATTATTTAATCCAGAAAAAAACAGGAAAATGCATCTACTAATGAAATCCCATGAGTTCTCTTTCAATGTTTGCACTATGGCAGTTATCATACCCAGATATCAATCTGCTTGCTTATGTAACCCTTCCCATATGGCAAAATTTATTTTACTATTTCAAAATAAATATATTTTTGTTAAGATCCCAGAATGCCCAAAGGCATTTAAAAAATTTTATCACCATTGCCCTGGTTGGTGTGGCTCGGTGGGTTGAGTGCTGGCCTGTGAATCAAAGCGTCCTCGGTCTGATTCCCAGTCAGGGTACATGCCCCGGTTGCAGGCCAGGTTCTCAGTAGGCGGGCACTAGAGGCGACCATACATCGATGTTTCTCTCCTGCTCTTTCTCCCTGCTTTTCCGTCTCTCTGAAATTAAATAAATAAAATCTTTAAAAATTTTTTATCACCACAGAAACAAAATATTTCTATAGTTGAGATATTTTGATCTTGGTTTGTTTGTTTATAAAGACTAGAATCTAATTTTAAATCATACTAAATGCTTAGAATCTGATGTCTTTTTTTTTTTTTGCATTTATAGCTAGGTATCCAACTAGATGATAGAAATATATCCTGTTGAAAAAGATTTTAATTGAATGGTATGTTATTTGTTTTGATACCAACATGTAAAGATAAGCTTAAATGCTTTAAAAGCAGACACTGTTCAGTCTCGCTCCTTGATCTTTGTTGATTACATAGTAAAGTACCTGACACATCATAAATAGTAATTGCATGTTAGATTGAGTAATAATATTTTTGTATTAGATTACTCTTTCCCCTCAGTCATTACCATATCAGGATAATATAATGTAAAAATAAGTAAGGCACATATAAACAAAAAATGGTTTGAAAAATCATGTCACATATCTATACTTACATTTGCATTTATACGGGCTGTTTTCATTAATCTGTGCTTTGACCATTATAGTCAAAATGATGGTAAATATAGTTTACCTTAACAAAAAATGTCTTTCTTTAAGGAAAGGCACAGAGTTCTTCAAAAGTTATTTGAATTTGTTATTTGTTATTTTTTATTTGTTATTTTTTATTTGTTATTTATCTGTCTTATTCTCTCATTAACAACTGAGTTGAGTAAAATGTTTGACAGGTGTTCAGTTCTATGATTGTATTAGAGTCATTTTACCTTTGACATTTTTCTTGGTCACTTTACAAGGTCATACATTTCTATATCTTAGATATAAGGTTGGAAACCCTAAAAGGAAAGTATATAAATTTATCAATAGGAGATAAACCACTTTTACATGGTAACATGAAATTTATGAAATGTAAAAAAAGAGGAACAAAAAAGTATGAAGAACTCAACATTAATGCCATGCATGACATTGCTACAAACAACTGATGTCTGATATTTAATGAAAAATACAGGGAAGAAAGATCAGATGATTCTGAGTTAGAAAGACACAAGTTCAAATTGCATTCAATAAAATTAATTTAGACCAAGACGTTTAGTTCATAATGGAGAGACCAGAGGTAAGAGATTAAAATACCTCTAGTGATGACTGTAATCATTTGCAGTTACCAAATTTACCCAGGATTGTAAGTTTAAATTTTGTGCATTTTGACAAGTTGCTTATTACTTTGAATCTCTCTAATGGCACCTTTACATGAAACATATCATATTTCTAAACACTTTTAACACACAACTACAATTGATTACCATATTTTTTTTAAAAACCAGAAGCTGGAATAGGCTTATTAGTAAAATAGTAAAATGTGTACTGAAGAATCAGCTAATTCAATGACCTAAGGAAAGTAAAAAGAAAACGGAAAACTCCTTTGCTTTCACTCCCATCACACATTTGTTGCATGACCAGTACAACAGAGGAGTCCCTAATTCCCCATCTAATCAGAGATCCTGGAAAACACATCCTGAAAAAACAAAATCCAACATCATAAGACTTTGATTTATTTTGTCTTGCGAAGATAAAAATCAGTTTTACATTTGGTATTGGCCAATGGAGCCTTGTTCTCTGCTTATTTGCAAGATGTCAATCAGCATTTTTAATTTAACTACCTAAAAGCAGAGGCTCACAGAAAAGAGACTTTTACTTTTCACTCACTAGAGCCACGGAGTGCAAGTTTTGACTAATTATCTGCAGGAAAAGAAAATCAAAGTCACTTATGAATTTATCTCTGTTTCAAAATTCAGAGAATCAGGGCCCATGGGAATTTTGCAAATGTTACTCAAAAGGGGAGTGTGGCCTGGGTTTGTTTTATGGACAGATCTCCGGGTTGTATATGTGATGTAGGTTGAGAGCAAGCGACAACTTCTTTTCATTAATTAGGCAACTAAGGCATCACATGGTAAATTATTTCCTACAGTTCACTTGAGGTACACAAGAAACTCTAAATTTCCATCATTAGGGAAAATGAAATAAAACACATATTTCTAGCTATTCTACCCTCTCCCAACAAGAAATCTCAAACCTTTTTATTTAAGATAAAATGATCTCTCTCATTCACAATTAAAATGCATATAATTCAGTATTTTATATTAAAGGATTGTCAAAATTATTTAACTATTAATAGTTTATATTAATGGCATTGCATGTATTCATAAAATATGAAACTCAAGTGCTGATTTTTTAAACATGTGTGATGGTTTATTTAATGTGCCAACTTGATTGGGTATGGGGTGTGCAGATTAAACATTATTTCCGGGTGGGCCTGTGAGGGTGTTTCTGAATGAGGTTAACATTTGAATCAGTGTTCAGTAAAGCAGGTTGTCTTTGCCAGTGTAGGTGAGCATCATTCGACCCAATGAGGGCCTGAACAGAACAAACAGCAGAGGGAGGTGGAATTCACCTCTTTTTTTCCCTTCTTGTTTAAACTCAGGCATGAAATCTCATCTTGTCTTCTGCCCTCTGGTATTTGCACCTCTCACTTTCCTACATCTCAGGCCTTCAGACTCAAACCGACTTATACCATAGGCCACCCTGGGTCTGCAGTTTGCAGACAGCACATCAAGGGGCTTCTCACCTTCAATAATCACAAACCAATTCCCATAATCTATATATCTAGAGAAACCTGGTTTATACAATATCTTTATGACTGAAACAAAGCTCTATGTAAATGTTTTCAATATTTTTATGATAATGAACTTTTAAGTACAGTGTACTTATTTCTTTAATAAGATTGTAAACTCTTCTAAACCACTTTATAGTCTATAAAAAGTACACTTTTAAACTAATAAATAATAAACTGATGAAAAATTTACTAGGCAATATTGGGAGCATAAATCTACATCATTATGCTGTAATTAAGGAAAGAAAAAATTCATAAGTTATTTCTAGGACTTGCAAGTAGAGACGTGTTTATAGGAAATAATGCATAGAGACAAGTAAAATAAAAAATATACCTTGCACATTCAATACTTCCAATGCCACCGCTGTACAGAGGAAATTTACATATCAGAAGACAAAATTATATGCTGAGGTTTCATTCATTTAAATGTTCATTCTTGTTGTTTTCTTCTTTTGAAGGTTGGAGGTTGGGCAAGGAAGAAATATGCTGACTAGCAGCATGGAAATTATTGCTCATCCTCCTGTTCTATCAAAACAACTTTTCACTTAAAATTATATATTTCAGACAGCATTGCTCTTACATATCGGAATGGGAAATAGTTATTTCTCTGCTAGAAATCCTTGCTTGGCCAATATGTTGACGCCCTTTTAGAGTTCCGCAGATTCCTTCAGCTTTGCCTTTCTTCCTAACTCAGGCCCTTGCTCTGCTCTAGTTCCCACGGCATGCTCATAAGGACCCTGAGTCATCTAGGCACTTCTGGGCTCATTTGAAAGGATACGGAACAGGGCATGGGATGTAGGTTTCTGGTGACTGCCAAAGGGGCCAGCTGATACAATTCCAGAACAGTAAAATGTTAACTCCTTCACGGGACACTAATGTCACTTTCGGGTTAAAAAAAAAAAAGGCAAATGAACAGTCTTTTTTCCTCTCTCTGTAGGACTATTTCAAGTCATGCTTTTACCATGTAGCCTGTCTTGCTCTGGTACCTAAGTTGATGAATGTGCCAAGCAAGTGTTTGTGTCTCTACAAGGCTTGACAGGAAGAAATAGGACATCACCTTGTCTTATCTTTCCAGTCTAGCCTGTCTTGTGTCTTTCCTTTTCCCTTTGGTACTGATTTTATTCTTTACTAACTTAGCATTATTGGTGATTTTTAATCTCAGGGTTCATTTTCTTAGGAACCTAGGACAAAACAGAATATAGTCCCTGGACCTGAGAGAACATAAAAGCTCACTCCTTAATATACTTCTTCTCCCAACACCTTATCTGGAGATTTGCCTATATGGCCTGTGGGTGTAAAGTATTTGGAGTATGGCAAGAATGTTATGTCTCTCTTCACAAAAACTATGTTCCAGAAGTCTCCTATTTCTCATCATTTGGCTTTAGTAATAAAATCAAGAGTCATATTTTTATTCATAAAACCTTTATTGAGCACCTATGTGTCAGACACAGTGCTAGATATTGAGGCACGAAACTGAAGCAGATATGATAAGAGTACTCAGATGCCTTGACTCAACCAGACTGTTATATATTTTTCTAATGTAAGAAAAAATAATGACACTGATTGTTACTTGAATTTAATTATATACTTAATCAAAATCAAGTCCAGATTTTAATAACATAGAGTGTCCTATGAATATACATATACTTTGTAACATTAGCTTCAATCTACTCAAACGCATATAAAGTAAGTTTATTTTTTATGCTTAGAAACTGGCCCTAGCTGGTGTGGCTCAGTGAATTGAGCAACAGCCTGCGAAACAAAGGGCCTCCAGTTTGATTCTCCCAACATAGGGCACATGCCTGGGCTGGGGGCCAGGTCCCCAGTAGGGGGTGTGTGAGAGGCATCCACACACTGATGTTTCTCTCCCTCCCAATCTCCCTCCCTTCCGCTCTCTAAAAATAAATAAATAAAATCTTTTTAAAAAAAGAAATTGAGGGCCTTAGGACTCAGAGAAGTTATTAGTTGTCTCAGGTCACACACTTTTCCTGACCACAAACACCACCTGTTTCTAGAGCAACTCTCTTGTTTTGACCCCACTCATGATATCCCCACTCAGAATCTCTGCTGCACTGTCAGCCTTAGAGCACTGTCATCTCTGTTTCAGCTACAAACGGGATGGAGCTCACTGTTCATAAATGACGCAAAGTAGTGCGGTGCTTAAGACCACGCTTCTTTTATGGAATTAGAAACATATAAGGTCAAATTCTTGTTATATATTCTTGGACAAATTCCTATCTTCATAAATTTCATTGACCGAACTCTGAATTATGGCACTCTATAAGATTATTTTATATATTTGTTTTTCCAATTTTTTACTCCTACATCTGAACACTTTTTGGTACCAGGAATGCAGAAATTAACAAAGTGTATCAAGATCCTGACCTCATGAAACACATATCATAAGGGATAAATAGATGATGGTAATAAACTTGTAGAAATGTAATGTAATTGTGGATAATATTAAGAATATAAAATACAGAAAAGCAGAATAAAGTATATAAAACAAGAAACTGGAAATATTTTAGCCTGGGCAGCCAGGAGCTTAAGAAATAGGACTGTAAGATTATTAGTGTTAAAAGCATTTAGGTAGAAGGAACACTAAATACCGAGGTCTTGGGGCAAGATCCTACCTGGCACAGGGGTCTGTATAGCTGGATGGGAATAAAAAAGAAGAGGGAAAGTTTCTGGTGCTTGGGAGGAACCAGACAATCATTTGAAACTTTCAGAGCATTTGGGTTTATTTAATAAATAGGAGAGAAGCTACTGGAAACCTTTGGATAAGGGGACTCAGACGAACAAAGGCTAATACTATATGATATCACTTATATGTAGAATAGAAAAAAAAAACAAATTGATAAAAAAAAAAGAGAGAGAGAGAGAGAGTAGAACGGTGGTTACCAGGAGCTTGTGGATGGGTTAATTGGGAAGAAGTCACTTAAGTGAACAAACTTGCAGCCAGTAGATTAATGAATCCTGGAGATCTAATCTACAGCATAGTAATTATAGTCAATAGCATTATATTATAAACATCAAATGTACTAAAAGACCAGATCTTAAATGTTCTCACCACAAACAAATATATAAGCATGTGACATCAGCTAAACCATGTTGCAGTATATGAATGTATAAAATCGACACAGAGTACATCTTAAATTTATACAACATTATATGACAGTTATATGTCTATTAAAATATTCTAACATACCTCTAAAAGATTGGTCTGGCTGCCGTACAGAGAACACATTGTAATGGGGAGGAGTTGAAGAAGAGACACTGATAAAGATGGTATTACAGTTACAGAGGTGGGAATTGCTCTGGATATTATAGAGAGGAAGGGACACACAGCGCTAGAAATACTATAGACACTGACATGTGTTCACTGCCACACTCTGACACCTCTGGCTCTAAACGTGGCCTCTTAGGTGCTTCATCTGTGCCTGCTCGTTTTTAACATTAGTTCTATTTCCCCCTTTTCCACCCATTTTTCCTGCCTCTGCTATTTACCTTCTCTATGCACATTTCTGTTCTATAGTTTAATGTTTTTATGTTTTTGTCAGTCCATTGGCATGCACTATTGATTGCTCAAAAAAAAAAAAAAAAACAACCCACTGGTTTTCCAAAGGAAACAAAGTCCTCCAGTGCTGCAAGAAATATTTTCTTTTATTTCCAAAATTTTCTAATCCTACAAACAGGGTAGAAGCTAGAATTATTTTTTATATATTTCTCTTTTTTCACTTTAAAAGAGTACTCATAACTGCTCTTAGATCTACTGAAGAGATTAAGAGAAGGATATTCGGCACTTTCTATTATCAATTATTGTGGGTTGCATTTACAAGTGGTCTAAATATTGCTTTCTTATTCATTTCCTGGTTTTTTAATTTAAAATTTAAAAATATACACAATGTTAAAATTAATGTAATTAACATACTCAATATAACATGCTATTCATTTCTCTTTTACCTTTATTTCCTAATTCAATATGATTGGCAATGGTACTCAGAGATGAGAACTTCTTATAGTCTTTACCCTCAAGGAAAGTTTGGGGTTTTGTGGTGAAACCTGAAAAAAAGATAGAAGACAAGATAAGTGTGGTGACAACTAAATGGCATACATACATACAATAGAAGAAAATTCAAGCCTACAAAAAGAGCTCATACATTTGCAATGGCTTCAGAGGAGACACTTCAGATGCCCAGCCCTGAGCTACTTTCAAGATGCAAGTATTCAGGGACTGACACTGTCTTCTTGAAAGTCTATTAAAGGGAAAGAAGGAATTGTAAAAGATGAAAATGAACACTAAATGGCCAGTAATGATAAATGTTTTTATACTGTGATATATTTAAAAATTTTATTTTGTGTGTGAATATTGCAAATATTCTGGTAGATTTGAACACGATACCCTTTGAGCAGTTGTGTGCAAGAGAGTCTGCAAGGCCCCGTGATTATAGATGCCATGACTAGTCCCGAGTCCACTTTCGAAGGACTTAAGTCCACTTTCAAAGGACTTAAGAACATGAGGTCTATTTCTGGCTGAGATAATCACAGCTTGGTATGGACCTGCAGCTGAGACATCTCCAAGTTCTGTTGAGCAGGGAAGCTAAAGACTTTAGTAGTGATTTCTGTGGTTTTATGAATAAAAGAATGGCACAGTTGTGACACAAGGACATGGGTACTCACTTGCAGTGAACAGGGATGCTTGTAGGAGAGAATCATTTCTGAAATGCAACAGTAAAAGTCGAAAATGAATTGGGGAATGAAGAATTGTCAAAGCTACCTAGCAATGAAAGACCACAAGTTATTCGATGTCAAGAAAATGTACAGTAAGAAGATTCAAAGATAATTTTTAAATTTTTCATAGCATCACTAGGTACAGTGTCACCAATCAGGAAAGAAAAATAGTTCTAGGAGCCCCACTTGTGCTTTCTATTTTGAACCATGGAACCTGAAGTGCCTGTCTCGCATACCATTGAAGATTTGTTTCTTCTCTTACACATTTAACGCAATAGAATACTACTAACCTGTAAAAAACAAGGAAATCTTACCTTTTGAGACAGCACAGATAGACCTGGAGAACATTACACTACTCTAAGTGAAAAGAAGGACAAATGTCACACGATTTCACTTATGTGTGGAATCGAATGCACAAAATGAACTAACAAACAAAATAAAGACAGACTCATAGATCGAAGCCAGACTGGCAGCTGTCAGACAGGGGAGGGTTTTGGGGCAAAGTAAAAAAGGTAAAGGGGCTAAGCAAAAAAGAAAAATAGAACAACTCAGACAACAATATGGTGATTACCAGAGGGAAAAAGGGATGGGGGAGGTAGAAGAGGAGAAGTGGGGGATAAATGGTCATGGAGAGAGACTTGACTTGAGGTGGTGAAGACACAATGCAATGCACAGTTGATGTGTTGTGGAATCGTGTGCCTGAAACATATAAAATTTTGTTAATCAGTATTACCTCAATCAATAAAAAGTAAATAAATAAACAAATAAATAACCGTTAGTACAAGTGGAGAGAAGAATGATGTAAGATACTTGCCTTTAAATACATGTTTTTCATCTTTTTTATATGTCTGATGGGAACAGTGGTAACAATTTGTAATGGTATCTAGACACCAGTGGAAACATTTTATTAGTAGGCATACAGTTTTTTCTTTAAATATTAGTATTTACAATGTTCCATAAATTAAAGCTTTTTCTTCTATTAAAAAAACAAAAACAAAACAACAAAAACCATGTTTCTCTCCTAGCCTTTTCCACAAAGATTTCACTTTTTTGGGAATCACTTCTTTGATTTTCAAGGTCCTCCTTTTATATGTTTTCACAGTATGCAGTAATTTTCCTTTCATAGTACTTCCAATTTTTAGTGCAATTATTTTTTTTAGTATCTGTATTTCCTAGGAAACTGATATTCTATCAGAGAAATACTTGCATTTATGTTATTTATAATCTTATAACTTTGTCAGCACTTTGTAGACACTTCAAAATATTCTATGAATGACTACATGAAGTTGTTCAGTAGATTTCTTATAGTCACATCACAATCATCACAAGTACTTTAGTCCATTTGTATAGTGGCCCTTGGTTAGTACTAGAGAGTTATTAGGCCAGCCTCTGATCCCTAATGCACTTTTGTGAAAACCACTCTTAAATCAAGTGTGGTAAACAGTTAAACAATCTGTAGCGAGCACCTATCACAGAGCCCTGGCATAAGGTAAGAATTCAATAGACATGTATTCAATGAAGGAACAAAACATCTCTGTCTGTAATATGTAGAGTCTCTTAGATGTTCTTAGTCCCTTCTGAACAAACCAGTGCTCCTGAACCTGGCTGACACACATAATACACCAGCTCAGTTTCTGCACAGTTTCCATAGGTTCAAAAGTCAGATGAGGATGCAGAATCATATTTTCTAGCTGTAAGTATACAACATTTTATGTTTGTGCATAACGTTAATGTAAAATTGAGAATTATGGAACCATAAAGATCCAGGCATATAATCTAGAGTTTATAACTTTTTAATGTAGTTTTGAATGCACATATTTTCACTTTAATAATTATCTCAAATTAACATAGGCTTTTCTGGAAATAAGAAAGAGCACTGATGAAGACTTGTCAACATGTGATTGCATTTGGCTTTTATAATCAGTTTGTTGCCAGTACTGTGTTAATTATAGAAAGCTACTTGGAAAATAACAGAGGATGTTGGCATACTTCATATTACCTAATGACAAATAAAGGCTATTAAATGAAGAGGTCCTCAATCAGGATCTGAAAAAAAAAAAACACAACAAATTATTTCTACTAAAGGAGAATGAGCTGGGCTTATAAACCAGCCTCTTTGAACAAAGGAAAATCCTCACCCTATATAGTTTTTAGAAATGTTAAGTTTAAAAAGAGGTAGGTAGGTAGTCTTTCGAAAGCGCATTTGGGGTTGATAGACCTTAACAAAAGAAGGCTGTCACTGGAGAGAGACTGTGGCTGATGGGCTGATATTTAGGAGTATGTGTTTGTCACTTATTAGCTAGCATTCAGCGGTGTACATTGTAAGCTGTCACTGATTAATTGAGATGGGTTTATTACCAGGCCTGGTGGTTAGTTGTTACAGTAATGAATAATCAGTCACTCCCATTCTTGAAATAAAATACAGACATTTATTTTTTTCCCCTCAACACTCCCTCATTTTTCTTCCTAACACCAGGGATGGATTTTTATCACTATTGTTGACTCTCATTTAGGTTGATGTCTTACTTGAGGGTGTCCGGTTCTCAGTTTGAGTGGTGATAAGCATAATTTCATTCTATTATTATTATTATTTTAAGTTATTTATTGACTCTTTTGCCAGGGAATTAGTCTGAAGTCTTTTTATGATTTAGAAATACAATTTTATGAATAAACTATCTATAATTTATCAAGAAAAGTTAAACATTTTTGTCAAACCTCAATACCTTTAAATTACAACATTAAGCTTCAGGGCAAGCTTTTACGGCATTGTGAGACTATAAGACACATCACAATAACTCTTACGGGCTACAGGGAAGAACTGAAAAGTGCTTGGAAACAACACTTCATAATCTCCCATGCTTCACAAAGAGGCCTTAAAACCTCACCAAGACCATCTCACATAACCAGGCTGGTTACCTTCCACTTCAGCGCACATATGAGTATTTTAGCTTAAACATGAATTGAATGTTCTCCTTGGTAGTGTTAATCAGATATCACATGAAGTTTAGCAAGTTTATTTTATTATGCATAATTATTTAAGCAAAAGAATTCAATCAGTTCTGTGTCCCCGGTGAATTTGACACAGTATTTACCGTTGGACAAAGTGTGAGACTAATTTTTGAAGAATGCCTGAGTTTTCCTAGTCCTCTGTCTAATATTGTTGTTCTTGGAATTCTGTTTCCCCAGTTTACATGCATACTTGCAGGAGGTATTTGAAACTTCAGTTTATTTGTAAGGAGGTATAGTCTACCAAGGAAGTTGGAGATTCACAGTTTTACAAAATTGAACTATTCACTTCATGGAGCAATTTTGTCATGACCTAGAATTGGGATCAATGAGACTGTGTTGCATAAAACAAAAAAGAACTCAGCAACTGCAAAAGGGCCATTACATTTATTCTGGGTGTTGTTAGAAAACAGGCACTGTTATCATCAAGCACATCGGCAGCCCTTTTTCTAGGACAAGGGCATTATACTTTATTGATGTGTTTTCTACAAAGAGCAACATTTTATTTCCCATAATAAGGCTGCAAAGATCTTCCCTTATTTCTTTCCCTTGTATGAATTTTATGTATTTAACATTTAAATTTAGGTGTACCCTCCAGTCTGAGTTAATTTTGGGATATGGTGAGAGGTAAGAATAAATGTTTACTTTCATAAATATATCAAATTTTCCTAAATTTATGTTGAAATGTTTTTTTTTTTAATCTTATTACTCTTTCAGTGCCTCTGCCAAAAGTCATGGGCTATCTAGATGTGAGTGTATTTCTGAACTCTATTTTCTTTCATTGATCTATGTATCTGTTATTTACTCAATTATACACTGGCTATATTTTTGCATTCTCATAAACATTGAAATTAGGTTCTGACAGTCCTTCAGGTTTGTTCTTGGCTTTCAAAATTGCTTTAGCTATATTAGACAAATTTCAGGAAAAAATATGGAAGGCAGTAGGGATTTTGATTGGAATTTTGTTTACTCTAAGAACAGTTTAAGAATTGACATCTTAAGAAAACTGAATCTTCCAATTCAACAACTGGTATATCTCTTCATTTATTAAAATATTTATATTGTGTTCATCGCAGTCACGTAGGTTTTGTTTTTTTCTTCCTGAAGATATCTTACATTTTCTCATCACATTTACATCTATTTTTTTTATGTTTTGGTATTTTAAATGAAATTTTTAAATCTTTATTTTCCATTTTTTACAAATGTATGAATATGTCATTGATTTTTATACATTAGCTTTTAATTTGTTGACGTTTCCCCCTTCTTTCCTTTCTCCCTTCCTTTCTTCCTTCCATCCCACCCCTCTTTCACTAATATATATTGGGACTACTGTAAGCCATGCACTGTGATTCTAGTAGAGCATGAAAGACATACTCTAGTCCAGAGGTCAGAAGGACAGTCAAGCGATGATTTAAACTAAGTAGGTGAAAGGATAGTTTTATACTATTTTGTATACAATAATAAATGGTTTCAAATTCTGCTAAGAATAAGATTGACTTCAGTTAACAAATAATCTCAGGTAAGAAAATCCCCAGTTTTTCTCCTTTTCTTTATTTAAAATATAGCATTTTAAACAGCATTTAAATTTTTTGAACTATATGTCTTTTACATAAGGTAGTAAATGCCTATGAATAATAGAATGTACAAGAAAATAATAGAGGATGTCAATTTGGGGCATTTTCACTTTTTCTTCTAAAGGTCCTTCATGCATTGTGAAAATATGATGTGAGATTCATTTTCTTCAAAAGTTCCAAACTATAATAAAAAGTAATTTACATAAAAGACAGCAGGTAAGAACATTGTGCAGCATATTTTTTTTTCTTTCATACAGGAAGAGAAAGAGAGAAGGAAAGCAAAGAAAATCATCAAAGAGTTTACGAGGTCATATCTGAAACGAAGTCAAACATTAAAAAACAGCCCTTGGCTTTTGATGGAAAATCACTTAAAGTTATCCAGGTTCCATGGAATGCATCTAAGGCAATATAGCAGATGGGGTTTTGAGTAACATCTTGAGTTAATTTATTTTCAAAGTACACATTGAGTTTTTATGATATAATTGAATTATAGAGTTAGAGGGAATATCCCTTTTTATTTTATAGCTACCTTATAAAAATATCACAGTATTTGTGGAATTATTTTTTACCTATATAGGCTATATACTTGAATATCAGGCAAATGATTTAAAAAATTTGTTCCTTTTAGTTTAATTCTGAGAAGATGCAAAGATAGTGTATTATAAAGCTATTCCTGTAATGTTATTGAGCAAGGTCTTAGTTGATGTTATGATAGAATTTGAATCTCTCACTCTATTTATATATGAAATATGAAAGCAACTTGAATTTTTCATTAAAAAGTAGAAGTAAACCTTTCATCTGTTCTCCAGCTTCTGTTATGTAGAGACAGGGTGCTTTAATTTAAGTAAAAAATTAAGTTCTTATAGCAAATTTATTAATAAACTAAGAGAGAGTGTACAGGATGTACTTAAAATTTCAAGGTTGTCCAATTTCACTTTCATTTTTGTTAAGGAAAAACTGGAGTAATAATACAAATACGATGACATCAAACTGACAATCATTTTATTTATGGCTTGTAGTTTTTAAAAATACCTTTATAATTTGAGAAAGCCAAAAAATACTGACCAACTATGTCATGAGACAGGTTTTTCTCCAAATTCAACTTACCACTTTTGATGAACTTAGAAAAACATAAACTGATATGTGTTCTTAAAATAAATTATATTAAAACCCTGTAATCCATTTGAGAAATCTTGGGAGGCAAAAGGGAAACCGTGAAAGAAAAGACATACATTGTTCTTTTCTGCAGGCTTTGTTTCAGTATCGCCTAAGATGGGGCATTGTAACAGAAATCCTGAATGTTCCCTGGTTTATTTCTTTTTTAATGTATGTATCTGGAGTGCAGTTTTCTATTGGAGTTCCAAGGACATGAGGTTCTTCCTGGCGTGCAGAAGTCATTGTATGGCATTGGGCACACAGAGGCGTCTATTATAAACTGCTTGGTAGATCTGAGGGTGACAGGTGACTTGTCAGCATCCACGTTCCTTTCCTTCCACTGCCGAAGCCTGGCAGCTTCTCTACACTCTTTATTGTGCAGGTGCTTTCTTTCGGCAGACTGCTCAGATAATAGAGCAATCCAATCAAAACATCCGTGAGACTCCCCGACGAAACATTTGCCACTTTGGAAACATTTGCACTTACCATATGGCAAGGGCGTCTTAGGCTGTCAAATGGTGATCATTTGAGTTTCATTCTTTGAAAAGTGTGCAGGATTTATTATGGTGCAAATGCATACATATTTAGATAATTTATATGGTAGTTGCACAGTTAAATCAAAGAGAAATTCAAGTTTAAATTTCATGATAGTAAAGAAATGCATTATCAAATTCAGTCATTATTCTGGCCTAGTTAAACAATTCCTAAAGTTACAATAAAACTATTCCAACATTTTAAAATTTTGTATCATATGTTTATTCCAACTGATGGTGCAATAAGACCCAATGACAAAAAAAAATACTGTTGACTTAAAATAATGATACTTCATTTTTCTATTAATTATCTGTTCATGGTGAGTCAGTTGGCTTCATGTCAGCTTTGTTCTAGGATGTAGACTGAAGATTGGCACCACCTGGAACACAGTTTTCTGGCAGAGAGAAAGGAGATACCTAAATGATCTAAACTTAACTAAACTACTGGGAAATGGTGCATGTCACTTTGTCTACATGTAAGTGGCTACAGCAAATCACAGTGCAATCCCGGCATCCACAATCAATGCTGCTGGGGTATGTCTTCTTCCAAAATGAAAGGTGTCCAAGATTTTATATGTGTGTGTGTGTGCATGCATGTGTGTGTGTGTGTGTGTGTGTGTATATATATATATATATATATATATATATATATATATACACACACACATGCATGCACACACACACACACACTCAAGGTAGGGCATTATGTAGTGAAATATAAGTTAAGCAACTTATGACAAATTTTGGACTTCGGTTCTGCTATTGACCTGTTCTGTCAGATGTTCACCTGGTGATAAGTTAAGATCAAATAACAGTAAGCACTACAATGGTTAGTGCTCATTGGCTCTTTTAATCAGTATATATGTTTGTATATTAAATATGCTTTTACAGACATACATGGCAAACTATATATACATATATCAACATTTATGTATACATATACATTGCCCATACACCTACGGTTGTAAGTTAGAATTGTTGTCTCTTCAGTGCACATAAAACTGAAGAGGTTGGAACTGACTTACTGCAGTAGTCATAGAACATGGCTGATTTTATTTATTTTGTAGGATAGAGGGTAGATGTATCAACCTACTAATCAATGGACTTGTCAGGTAGATTCTGTGAAAAGTAGAGATTTAACATTTTGTTAACCTTATGAAAATTTGTGTGAAAAAGATGCATTCCAGTGTCTTTTATTCTTTAAATAATGAGATGAATCATAAAATTTACTTATTTAAACAAAAGTTCTTAGAAAAACCTTAAGCGGTCTCTTTATTGTAATCATATTTATTTGAAAAAAAATGACTCTATTCTAAATTATTTTTAGAGCAGTGTTAGATTGGAGTTTTTTCCCCAATAGTATTCTGGTATTCATTTCTAATATTTGATGTTAAGAATATGTATAGGTAAGTATGAACTTTGTAACATACATCACCCAAAATTTTTAACCATTATTATCTGGTTTTACAAAATAACTGACACTGTGCACATCCAGGAGCTTCCCTCTCTCCCTCTCTCTCTGTATTTATACACACACACACATACACACACACACACACACACACACGGTCAGGCAGAAGTAACACCTGATTGATTATGGTTGGTAGGGTAATAATATGGGTGTAATAATTTATAGTTTTAATTCGAACATTTCACCTAAAATGCCATATGGTATGCTTGAGTTTGATATTGTTATGTTACAGAATTACATGCTTATGATTTTGTAATAAAATATTTTGTAATCAAAAAGAGGAATTATTTGTGCCAAACCCTGTATGTGTGTGTGTGTGTGTGCAATTTTGATTAGTTAATCAGATCATCTATAAAAGTAAAGTTCCCTTTTTCATGTAATAAGCTGGTAGAATTAGGAAATAAGATGAACATATATACAGATTAATTTTCATTAAAGTGTTTTATTTAATTGCCCATTTTTACTGCTGTTTGGAGAAGAAGGGAGGGAGAGGGAGAGAGAATTAGAATATAGGGAAAAGAAAGGAAAGGAAAGAAGTCTGAGTGTTTCTCTCTGTTTTTTAGCTCAAAGTGCTGTCAAACTATCAATGCTATGACAAACTGGAGCTCACAGACAGATAAAAAGAGAATGAATTTTCTCATGAAACTTGGGGATGGAAGTGGTCCCCGTAGCTACTTTGTATGCCTCCAGGGCCTTGGGATGGGCCCTGTTATGTACATTAATGGTCATAATTTTTTAAAATAAAATTTGTAAATGTAATACCTGGTGTTTCTCTGTGTGTGCAAGACTGATTGGTGTTTTCCTTTGAAATAATTTATAGAATTCATTCTGTATGTGAGTTGAGAATATCATCCTTCAACTCCTATTTGTAGGTTTATTTTTTTCTTGATATTTTATCCAAAGAATCATTTTAAAAACTGCATTTTGTCATTTATCAAAATAACTCAATAATTAATAACAAATATTGCACTGTGCAATGTTTTTGAAAAATAATGTAACTCTTAAATGAAGTTGCATAAAGGGAAAGATGTGCTTACCAGAATGTAATCATTTCATAAAATAATTTTATAATAAATTAATTAACAGAAAAAATGAAAAAAAATGCAATTTAAATCCCATAAAGTTCTTTTTCCTGGGATACTGTACGATTTCTTCATATTGAAGAGGTAGCTTGACTGTATATTGTGTTTGTCAATTTTTTATTTTTTTGTTTCATAACTTTTTGGGATTGACAATCTAACTATTTCAGAATTGGAGACCAACTTCACTTAATCTTTTATTTCACTTGATAAAATCTCTCAATATAAATGATTATGTTCTTGGAAAAATTACAGAAAGCATCTTACGGTATGAGGCATTTAATTAACTAACCAATGCGGAGAATATTGGAAGCTCTAAAGTGAGAGTTAAGTACAAAAGATTACCATGTATACTGTAGTAAATGTGTCTGCAGACCTTGACTAAGTTTGATCAAGTGTGTCTAATGTTCTCTTGTCCTCAAAATCCAGTTTCAGAGCTATGCCTCTCATTTATACCAATACCCACCAACTCATCCTTGTAATCCCTTCACTGTGTGGCCTGTTTGCAAACTTTGAGGCCCAGAATGTCAACAGGTGGTATATATTATGGCCAAACCATAAGTGATATCCTGGTGGACAGAATAGGAGGAGGGAACACCTCCTGAGGGGTTTATTACTGCCTCATGGGGAAAGGTCTCTGCAGCACCTGTTAACATAGGGGAAGTGCCATCACATAAATAGAGAAGGATGGACCAGTCCCGCAGGTCCTGACATTTAATGGATGCCTGAAAAATCAACATCCTCAGGGTATTCCTCCACATATTCTCATCCCATATTTCAGGGTATGAGGTTTTCCCAGCCTGAACCATAACCTTAGTGTAACTGATCTGTCTTGGTTAAGCATTTCCTTGTCTCTGGAACTCTGTGCCACTATATACCCATTTTCGCCTCTTTTCTGCCATGTCTATTTCTCAACTAGTGGAGATGATGCCCTCTTTGTAAGCTAACAGAGGCCTTCTGGTGGTCACACTTAGCCATTAGCAGCTTCTTAATCACTTTTATTCTCTCATTATCCCTTTTCCAGATGTCAAAACAGCTTTCCAGTAGTCTGTTAACCTCTGCCGTTTCAAGCATCATTTCCTTATTTTAAATACCTAGGTGATTGAACCTGAGATGTTCCTCTCCACGTGGACATGCATCTAGGTTGCCAATAGTGAAATCTTTAATTTTTGTTAAATTAAAATCTTGTATGAGGGATTATCTGTGCCCAACCACCATTCAATAGTGTTGCCTTGGTCTGCTGGGTGAGCAGTGAGCCAGTCCTAAGCTCCCTTTTTACTGTCTGTATTTGCAGACCATTCTTAGTACACAAGGGTTAGTTTAAGGAATTGGTCAGGCAGACACCAAAGTAGAACTATAGGTAGGAGACTGACTGAGGGTAAGAACTCTGAGAGGAAATGGGGAGGTGCCTGGAGAGGTGGCCAGGTCATCAGACCAGGATGCAGATCTGACTCTAGTGAAGAAAAGGAAGGAGGATCTGCATGGTCTCAGACAGCAGTGGATTTCAAAGGAATATCTGGCCAGTCTCATGAGTTGCCCTTGAGCCAGTGTCACTGATCAGCTGAGTCCTGTGACTTGCCGGAATGGGTCTGCCTTAGTATCAGCTGTTCTCTGTCCTTGGCTGAAAGCATCTTATGGCAGGTGTGGCCTCGGCATGAGTGTGATGGTGGATTCAGACCGTAGCAGCTGGGTCCATGTCAATTATGCTTTACAACAGGAGAGCTGAGTGACACATTGTCATGGCCTGTCTCCTAACAGCCATTTAAAATACTGCACCTCAGGAGAGGGCTGTCCAGTAGAAAGAAGGGCAAAAATAACCTGTCAGCTGCTGTCTCTTTCTATTTCTCTAAGATTCTCTCCTAGGGTGTTAACTACCCACGCATTTAGGTTGGATATATGTGGGTGCCCAATATATTTCTGGGCGTTGCATATCTCAGCAGCAACAGGACACCACTACTGTAGTACAAGCTTGAGGTGAGGGGTTGTTACTTTATGCTGGTGTGAAATTGGTCACCATGGAGGAGGTTGTGTAGGGTACAAAGTCATTTGCTCAAAAGCTGGATCAGGTGAAGCTGAGAGAGCCTGAAGTGCTTCAGTAGATCATTCTGTTACAGAGTTCCCTGAAAATGGAACACTGAAATTGTGCAAAATAGTTAAGTCTATTTACTAGAACTTAACGTTTTATCTTCTCCCATTCTAGTAACTCAAAACAAAACTATCATATCTTAATCAAAGTAAGTATATTCTTTAGTGTATCGAAGCTGAAATTAATTATATCACCCAGTTTATTTTTAATAAGCAAGGTGTTCAAATGTTTAAAAGGTCATATAACCATTGGAATATATTTTTCATTTTGATTTTAAAAATAACTCCCTAAGGTTTATTTAGAAAATTTCTAATCCTTCCAATTTAGTTGTGAATGAGGAGTGACCTACATGATATTTTTTTTTCCTATATAGGACGTAGTGGAAATAGAACAGCGTGTTTAGTCTGAAAATAAGCAACCTGGTTTGTCTGAATATATTTATAGCTGGTATATTACCTTTTGTTCTTTATGCTCAGAAGATTAGGGGTCAGTGCATTTTGAAGGAGAAAAAGTAGAACTACCCTGGGAAGTAAAACTATTAAGAGCAATGGACTTCCCCACCATGAAACTGCACAAAAGACGCACATATCAAGACCTATCAAATGTGCCTTGAACTTCTGCACAGGGGGTAGAAGGTTAACTGAGAAACAACACGGGCAGTTCAGAACATAGCCTGAGCCCAAGGTCAAGCTCTCAAGTATGAAAAGGTTGAGCTTATACTAGTTCCAAACAATTTCACACTGTAGGTGGAATGAGATCTAAGAGATGAAAGCAGTTAAGACAAAAGACTAGAAAAGGAAAGACAGGAAGAATGAGCATTTTACATCTTACTAAGTGCCATTTGCTTCATATGATTTTAAAATATCCTCATGTACATTCTCACACATTTATATTTACAATGTAGGCACTTATCTTTTCATTAATTCTGTGCCTTTCTCCTATTTAAAAAGCCTTCATACTGAATTTCATGTCACCAGCCTATGATGCTTAGTACTCCTTCATGTGGGAAGTCAGACGGCTGCTCTCCAAACACCTCAACACTTGCAGATTGTAACCCCGGTTTGTTATTATTCTCTCCAGATTACTCTTGCCTCACTTCTGTTTTACATGATCAGTTCTTTGGATCTGTTATCGCAGGAATCACCTTCCCCCACCCACGTGTCTAGTTTCCTTACATTTTTCTCCCCAATGCCCTTTTCTATGCTACCTCAGCTATTTTTTCTGTATAATAGTCTTGAACCCCCAAAAGAGATGTTCCCCCCATAATCTGCTTCAAGCATTGTGCTCTTAGTCTAATGTTCACGCCTAATCCCTCATCTTTCTCATTTACTCTCTCTTGCTTTGATTTTAAAAAATCATTAAACCTCATAAGCACCTACAATGCATTTTATCCATTATTATCTGATAACTTGTTCATGTTCTTCCTTCTTTCCTTATTTAGCATAAATTGTATAATCACTTTCTAAGTACACTCTAACTCTCTCGTGCTCTCTCCCTTTTTGAAGTTTTTTTTTTAAATATTTAAATTAAATTATTCTTCTAATCCAAGACTGCATTCTGGCAGCTGAAAATATGGAGGGAAAATATCATTCTTATTAGTAATTTAATATTGGTTTATTAATATTATAATCATGACTCTCACACAGAACCCTACTGCTGACTAGCAATCCCATTTTCTCCTCTTCTAGAAAACAACATCAGGCTTTTCCTTGCTCCTTATATCACAATAAGACCTGCTGAGTCTCAGCCTATGATCTAGTTTTCTATGTGACCAGAAAGAGAGAAGCATTTAGAAAAGAGCATCTAGACATTCCTACCATTTGGGCCCATCTATCAATACATGGAGTGTTCACTAGGTTTTTTTGTTTTGTTTTTCATTTTTTGTCTTCATGCTATGATGCATTAACACTTTTTTTTTTCTTGAGGTCAAATCCCTCCCCCCTTTTTAAAAATCAACTTCATATTATTTTACTTATAAGTGGAACCTAATCCACAGAATAAACAAGCCAGCAAAACATAGCCAGAGACATTGAAATAAAGAACAAACCGACAGTAATCAGAGGGGATGTGGGAAGGGTTAACAGGGGGAAACAGGGGAAAGGTAATCAAGGAACATGTATAAAGGCACACAGACAAAGCCAAAAGGTGGTAGGATCCAGGGTGGGAGGTGGGGATGGGAGGGGCAGGGGGAGTGATGAGGGGAAAATGGACAAAATTGTACTTGAACAACAATGAAAAATAAAATAAAATGATAAAATAAAATAAAATAAACTTCATTCTCACTTCTTTCTTGCATCATCAATTTTTCTTCTCCATTGGCACATTTCTCATTTCTAAAAGCATACTGACATGATATTATTTCTCCCATTTCAAAAACAAAAAATAAAAAAGCGTCTTTTAGCTTCACTTCCGTTTCTAGCAATCTATCTCCTCTTTGGCATGAGAAAAATCCTCAACCGTGTCCTCTATATACATTCTCTCCAAATCCCCCCATCCCATTCTCTTATTTCCTCTTCAATCAGTCTATGGTTTCTACCATATTATTAAAACTTCCCAATACCAGTTGATATGTCCAATATTTTTCTGACTTGACTGATCAGCAGGCTTCTGTCCTAGTTTTTCATTCTCTCTTCCTTAAAATAATGTGTCCAGTGTTTGGATTTTTATTATATTTCCTCCCTCATGCCTTCTGAGTCTCCTTTGCTGGTTCTTCCTCATATCTAGTGCCTCATAATGGAGGACAGTCTCAGGTTCAATTTGGGATATTTTCCTTTATATATTCTCCTTTGGTGATCCTATCTAATCCCATAGCATTAAATACATTTTATTTGATGAATTTGGAAAATTTACTTGTGCATCCTACTTTTGATTCATGCTCTTGTTGAAGAGAGGGGATTAGAGAGAGTTGCCCTGCTAACGCTTTTAAAGCTGTATCCATCAATCTAGTTGGCTTGGTCAGCACTGGAGTTGCCTTTCCCCTTGGCCTTCTCTTCATTTTGAACTTCCTACCATGAGAAAATTCTGATGGCTCCATTTTCAGGAGAGGGCTGTCCAGTAGAAAGAAGGGCAAAAATAATCTGTCAGCTGACAGACCTGTTCATGTCTCACTGTCTCTATCATAAGTTTTCTGGTCAAGCTACTAACAGATTTTCTCTGAATAAATATAAAAGTCTCTTCTTACTACTTCCATCCTTTTCAAGAGATTTCATTGATTTCTGTGAAGGAATAATCATAGACTACACAATTAATCTATATCAAGTTTGAAATATTTTAGCTTTCCAGGCGACAGAGTGTGTCACTCTGGAATGAGATGTTTTAGTATATTTGAATATATAATCCAAGGGCAAAAGAAGGTGAAAAATCCTCTGATTAACATAGATTTCTTAAAGTCTCATTTTAGTTGATTATAGTAGATTGAAAACAACCTAGGGATTGGTCATTATAGCATAATACTAACATTTATGTGGCCTAACAACCTGGGCACAGTCCCCAAAATTTTTTAGGAGTGTTCTAAAGTTCAAGCAACTTTAGGTCATGCAGTGAATAGATGCTAGGCACATGTGCAAGGTACAAGCAAGGATTTCCTTTATCATAGCCAACCTCTTTTTTTGTTTCTCATAAAATGTCAACACTTGATTTTAGTCCTGCATTAATACACTTTAAAATGATGCTTTCCAGGTCCATCCATGCTGGCGCAAAGGGTAACATTTTCTTCTTTTTGATGGCCAAGTAGCATTATGCTAAGTGAAATAAACCAGCCAGAGAAAGACAAATGCCATGTGATTTCACTCAAATGTGGAATCTAATGAACAAAGTGAACTATCAAGCAAAATAGAGACAGACCCAGAGACAGAGAGCTGGATGGCAGCTATGCAGGAGAGAGTTAGGGGGCTATGTTGGGGAGAGGGGAGGGATTGAGAAAAAAAGAAAAAAGAGAGAAAGAAACTCACAAACAAGAGCAACAGTGTGGGGATTGGTAGGGTGGGGAGAGATGGCGGAGGAGGATATGGGAGATAAACAGTGATAGAAGGGACTTGACTTGGAGTGTTGAACACACAGTGCAGTGTACAGATGATGTGTTATGGAATTGTGCACCTGAAACCTGTACAATTTTGTTAACCAGTGTCACCCCAATAAAATTCAATAAAAAGAAAAAGAAAACCTTAAATATTGGGAAATATATCACCCCATATTGGAAATGATCCAGCACTCAAAAAAATGTCATCTACAGTTTAAATTTTAAATTATAGAAAATTATATGCTTTTGAAAAAAAGTTAGTTATAAAATTCAATTGATTTGGTGCTAAGAAATTACTCTCAGCTGCCTAGTGCAGGATTAGATAAGAGGCAAGGAAAATGACTCTACTTTTTTCAGTTTCCTCATAAACTGCTTATCTGATCTACCTCATTAACTCTTCTTAGAACTAACTGTTAAATCTTAATGTCTGCTCACCACTATAGTGGTGTGGCTGCAATGGTTTGATTGATATTATTCCTGAGGACTAAAGCATTTAAAAATGTGTTATTCCAAATTACTTTTCTGTAAATATCCACCTAAATTGAATATCTGTGCTGCCACTTTCTGAGTTGCCATTTAATTAAGGCTGCTGCAGCTACCATCGCTGCTGAAGAGAGCACCTCTGTGCCAAAATAATGCTAGCTCTAAATATATGCTTCCGCAGGAAGGGACCCAGCATTAGGTTTCGGAAGATTGTTTTCAGAAGAGTCGTGGGTGGGCTCAGGAGTGGCAGTGATGGGGATGGGTGTGAATCTATTAGGATCAGTAGCTTGAACAAAAGGGATGTCTCTGGGAACTATAAGCATTCTTATTAGCAGAGTATATTTTAAGGACATGAGTACTGTTCTACCAAATTTTCTGGGATAACACAAATCTTTGTATCTTTGGTATTTTTCTTTTGTGGAGCTACTTTCCTGTATGTCTGCCAAAGTTTCAGCTACAAATTCCTAATGTGCTAACTGTGCTAATCTCTGAGATTTCTTCCAGCATTAAAATTCTACAACTCTGTGGCAGCTAGTACTGGAAATGTACTCATGATTATAGTTTGTTCCCTAAAATAAAAATAGAGTAAAACAGATGAAGATCCAGGTGCCACATGAAAAGCAAAGTGACTAACTGTACCAACATGAGGTACAGCAAGTCCTCACTGCTCAACTGTAATGCACATTTTATGGTGCAACTTGCTCTCCTTGTGCATAGATATACACGTGTCCTTTGTGTGAAAAAAAAATTCTATACCAGAAAATTAAAAGTATGTTGGTCAAGAAAATTATGAATTCTGGTAACTTTGATGATTTTATTACATTTTCTCAACTATTTGTCAACAATTGAATCTATATTAATTGAAGATTGTCCAAATTTATAGGTACTTGATATTGAGACATATAATGTCTGTGACAGTGAACCATAGCATTTTGTTTTCTATTAAGACAATTAACAATTTGATGTGCCTTAATGGTTGTATTTTCCATTAATAAAAATGTATCATTCAAGAACTAGCAACAAGCATAGACACTTATGGAAAATTTATGAGGTAAGAATTTTAAAGTGATCTTTGGACATGTTGATTACAAAAATCTTTGACTTTAAACTTTCCACTCACTGAGAAAAAAAATCAATTTAATGAAGAAGTAAATTAAGAAGTTGGATGTGCAATGCAAACAAGGCAAGATGTACGAGTAAATATTTAAAACATAGATCTAAATGTTTTGAAGTTTGTTTTTAATTGTGAAAAGGAAGTCTAGAATCAAACTCTCAGCAGGAGCCCTGGACACCTATATGAAACAGCATTCGCACAAATAGAAATGGTATCTTAGCAGTACAGGCATCTTATGTAACTCACATGTGACTTGTTTCATGTGGCGGATTGATGCTGAAGTTCACCTTCCCCACTGAGTAAAGTTTCTTTTTCATGAGTAACTGCACATTTTACTCATTTGGATGTTTCTCCGGTGTCTGACTATACATGTATTTTTAAAGATTGTATTTATTTTATTTTTAGACAGAGGGGAAGGGAGGGAGAAAGAGAAGGAGAGAAACATCAATGTGTGGTTGCCTCTCATGGACTCCCTACTGGGGACCTGGCCCCCAAACTTGGCATGGGCCTTGACTGGGGAATTCAACTGGCTGACCTTTGGTTCAGCCTCAATCCACTGAGCTACACCAGCCAGGGCAACAAATTTAACTATCCTCTAGAGTAGAGCTTCTGTCAAGGGTGATAGGAAGTTGTAGGCAGGAACAGTATAGAGACTACCTAAACTCTAAGTGCGGACAGGTAAAGAACATTCCAAAAGATGAGTGAAAGCTGAGGATCATGAGTAGGATGTGCCTTTACCAAACTTTAGTTCAAAAACCTGTAAGTCCCGTGCTTAAAGTGTAATTCTTGTTTAGAAATACCCAGATTATTAGTATAAGTTTTTCCACAGTAGAATGGGAAGCATCACAGACAAAAGATCACCGAATTAAGGAAGTCTTCCCTCTCAAATAAGGCAGGACCAGAGGTGTGTGCTAACCCCTGCTAGGGATAAACCACACTTGATTATGATACGTGATCTTTTCAGTTTTGTTGAATTTGGCCTCCTGGTATTTTCTTGAGAATTTTTGTAAATAATTTTATTGGCTAATATGCAGCATTATTATGAACAACTTTTGCTTCTTATATATAGTTTAATATGTGTATATATGTACATATATGTAGATTGTTTAATATGTATTTGAAGAGTATAATTTTCATTATATTGAGTGCATTGGTTAAAAGATTAAAAGTATATCATGAAGAAATTGCTGAAAGTTTTGGTTTTTTGCAGAATGGTGTTGTTGACTTAACATAAGTGAATCTAAGTGTTATGTGACTAAATCATCACATATGCACAGGCCTAGTTATATTATTGAAATGACTACTTTTTTATTAAGCCGATCTATAAAGAGAAGGAAAAAGATGGAACTAATAAAAGAAAGGTGAATATGTGTTGAGAGGGTAGCTTTATTCTGCTTTGTTTTGTTTAGGTGAGAAAAATAATATGCCAAAGGAAAAGTTCAAATAGAGACGAATCAGTGATGAGGAGAACCAAAGGGAATTTCTAAGTAACTAGAAGAGATGGGATCAAATGTACATTTAGATTTGAATTTACCCAGACACTATTAAAACTGCCCATATACAATTAAATTTTTAAATTATAATGTTAACTTACACTTCAGTGAACTGTTTTTTGTGTAAGTATGATTGATTCATTTAAAGTAATCAGAGAAATGGTAGAATGTACAGACACAGGTGCAGGAATCCAAGTTAGCAATTTTCGCATGGTGAATAAAATTTGTGAAAGCTTATCATCTAGTTGTTTCAATTTTTCAATGAAAAGAGCAAAATCAAAGCTGAAAATGAGGACAGTGGAGAAGTTTTGAGAACAGAGGATAATGTTTGAGATACTGGCCTAAGAAAGTAGAAGAGTAAATGGACTAGGACAATTTATTACCATTGTGGACCAGAATAAAGGCCCTTTCAAGATGAGTGGTAAGGGAGAAAAGTCAATATAATGGAAAGATCATGTATAGGGCAGGTTTGTCTGCCAAGGGCAGGCTCTTAGTAGATAGAGTTGGTTTTCTTCAGGGTTGAGATTTCAATAAGAATGCACAGTGAAGCAAAATAAAGGCAAGCAGTAAAGATAAAGGGGGTATTATATTTGTTGACCATGGAACTTAAGCTCTAATAAAGAGACTTAAGATACAAAGGGGGTGAGGCAGAGGAAAGATGTCACAGGATCAGTGGATTGCGATTTCCTCTGGTGTCAAAGGATAAATAGAAATAAGTAAGGTAAATCATGAAAAATAGAGAGTCCTGTCAGTCTTTGCCAGAGTTTATACTTTGTTTTTGAGGTGTACTTTTTCAATTTGACCAGAAGGGAAAGAAATATAATTTTTAAATCCAATACATAAAATGGATTTTCAAATTTAAAAAATGTATATATTGGGAAACAGGTAGTAAGAGAGTATAGATATACGGGAGATATATAGAAAGATAGATGATAGATATAGATAGATAGATAGATAGATAGATAGATAGATAGATAGATAGATTTTAAATAAACTAGGACTAAATAAAATAAATCAATATATAATGCAATTTTGTTGAGTTTTCAAGTTTTGGAGAACAAAAACAATTGCATGAGTTGATTCTGCCCACCCTCTCTGCCTTGGGTCTGTGAAAGACCACACACCTGACAAACAATGAGGCAGTAGCCAATTTGATTATGAATCCCCCGGAGTAGGACTGACAGAGGAATTATATTTTCATTTTCACTAAGCTTCCAAGATGTCTTTCAGGTAAATATTCTTACTGAAAGCAGCAGACACAGTAATCCATAAAGGAAAAGACCTCTTAGTGGAAAGTAAAAGGATTCAGACAATGAAAGCAATTCAACTAGAATGCATTTAAGCACCACATTATTGATGACTTTTGGTAATGAGAGTTAAAGTGTAACTGTGTAGTCATTTAACACTATCAGTTTCAGGTATAAGGCAAAAGTGGATAGTGTCAGTTTATAAGATTAAACATTTTATTCTTCGCTTGAAAACTAAATGAATTGGATATTTGATTTTGACAGAATATAAGAAGGGATATGCATTAATTTTAAAAGTTAGTGGTTGGTTAAGATCTCTTATGTACATTTAAAATTCTCATTATAAATGATTTTACATATCTAGGAATAAATTGTGATAAAATATTTTTGATAATACAGTGAATTTTTAAAAAGAACTTCCAAGTCAATATTTGCATTTCTATTCTCATAAAAAATCTACATAATAAAACATGACATAATTTGAATTTTATCAATATAGTTAAGATTTTTAACTCTTACACACAACATAAGAACTTTTTATTCCCTAGGGATATAGATTACTGTTGATTGGCATCTTTATTGCTATTATTTGGGGATTACCACTGTAATAAATTTTTTTACTATGAAGATAAATATTTTTCTCTTGAAATAATATATGATGAGAGATGCTATTTCAAATTTTTATCCTCAGGCTTAGGAAAAATGAAGTCTTGTGTTATAGTAGTATAAATGTGCAACCAATATATTATCAAATAAACTTAAATTCTTCCATAAAGACAAAATATGGGACAGTTTCTTGGAAGATGTACATTGAATGTCAAGAACAGAAGAGTAAGAACCTGTGTAGAAAAGAATCAGAGAAATGGTAAGAATAATTTTAACAGGTATTTTACTAGTTCTGTTATTTATGTCCAATGAATAATTTCCAAATAATTATAACTTCTAAGCATAATCCTAATATAAATGCTTGTGTTTAGGAGATGTGTCATTGCTCTATTTTGAAAAATTAAGTAGTGTGAGTGAGAATTTTGGCTTCTAACACTTCCCCTATGCATGGCATTATAATTTAGTAAGCTCCAGATTTAGTAGGTTTGGATTCAAATTGAGTTTTATCTCATTTACCTATGCATATAAAACAGTGCTTGGTCACAGCTCTTTCTTCCTCATACATGGTAGGCTCAAATTACCAGTTTCCTTTCTATTGAGCTGGGTCATGTGAGAATGAACTAGGGAAAGAAAACAGATCGCTTTTAGGATAAACCGTTTAATTGATGGTGGGAACTCTTACCTATCTCTTTCTCGGTTGCCAAGATGGAGGATGAGGCCTAAGGACAAAATGAATGAATACTTGACAGAGAAGAATTGTCAGAGGGTACCCTCCAGATCTACAGTAGATTTTACATAAGTAAAAATTAAATTTGCTATGTTAAGCCACTGAGAAATTGTGTGACCCTGTGGCCTTTCATCAATGTGTGCACGGGAGGGGGTCATTATTTATGGTTTACTTCTTGCAAACAGATATTTGGCTTTCATTATGAGTGGAACAAAGGCAAATTGTCTCACAGAAAAACATGTCTGAAAACCTTTCAAGCAAATCTAAAAAAGTTAAGTGAGACCCAGGATTATTACTAAGTTAACATCATTCATAAATAAAAGTATAATAACTGTAAACTTTGGGAAAGAGAACACCTATTAAAAATGATAAATTATTATTCATGTCTTCCACAAATTCATATATTGAAATATTAACCTCCTAATATGATGGCATTTGGAGGTGGGGCTTTTGGGAAGTAATTAGATTTAGGTGGGATTCAGAATGGGACTTGTGATGGAATTAGTGCCCATAGAAGAGGAGGAAGAGAGAGGAGAGCTGTCTCACTTTCCATGCACGCATGGATAAAAGGCAGTGGGATGACACTGCAAGCAGATGGTGTCCACAAAAGCATAATACCTAGCTATCTCACTCTCTGGTATTCACCTAAGACAAATAAAGCATGTGTCCATAAAAAGATACAACTATGTGCATGTATGTCAAAGCACCCTTATTTGTAAAAGCCCAAATTGGAAACAAACTTAATGTCTGTCAACAGTGAATGGGTAAAAATGTAATGGAATAATATTCAGCATAAAAAGCTGATAAATGCAACAAAATGGATGAAACTCAAAATTATTAGGCCAACTGAGAGGTGTCAGATAAAAAAGAATGCAATGTTCATGAATTCAATTATATACAATTTTACAAAATTAAATTAAATTAAAATTACAAGTCACATTATTGGATGTCAGGGGCTTGGAACAAAAGGATGAGTACATTGCAAAGAGATACATGGAATGCTTTGGGGTGAACAAAATAATCTGCATATTATTTATGTTGTTAGTTTTCAAGTTTATATTTTGGTATCATTCATTTAATGCCATATTTTAAATATTTGCAGCTTATGTATTCCTCAATAGAGTTGATTAATAAAAATAAAAACCTTTGGAGATATAATTAAAACTGAAAATTCAAAGTTTTCTTTCTCAAGCACTCATGTAACTTAACGAACAGTTTAAATAAATAAATCACGTGCCCAACTCAAGAATTTGGGATAAGAGGAAAATAAATTTATGGGAAACAAAATTAATAAGTATAAATGTAGATTAACTACTAGAATAAACAAATGCTAGCATTGATTAATAAATTCAATAGGTGGTTCTTTGAAAGAAACCAATTAAATAGATAAACCCCCAGCTAATCCAATCAAACAAAGGAATCATTACTGATTGTAGAACAATATTTTTCTTTTTAAAAAACATTTTATTGATTATGTTCTTACAGTTGTCCCAATTTTTTCCCCCTTTCCTCCTTACCAGATACTCTGGTTCCCAAATACTCTGGCAACCTCCCTCCTCTCCTTAGTCCATGTCCATGCATCATGCATATAAGTTATTTTGCTACTTCATTTCCTACACTATTTTTAACATCTCCCTGCCTACCAATTTGTACTTCTTAATCCCTGCAGCTTTATCCCCACTCTCCCCCTTCCCCTTCCAACTGACAACCCTCCAAATGATCTCCATGTCTATGAGTCTGTTTCTGTTCTTCTTGTTTGCTTAGTTTGTTTTTTAGATTCATTTGTTGATAGTTTTGAATTCGTAATGTTCATAGGTTTGATCTTTTTCTTGAGTCCCTTTAACATTTCATATAGTAATGGCTTGGAGGTGATGCATACTTTAACTTTACTTTATCTGCCCTTCACTTCTAAGTGTTAGCTTTGCTGGGTAGAGTAATCTATGTTGTAGGAGCTTGCTTTTCATCACTTTGAATACTTCTTGCCAGTCCCTTCTAGCCTGCAGTTTCTTTTGAGAAATCAGCTGATTGTCTTAGGAGATCTCCCTCGTAGATAACTATCTGCTTCTCTCTTGCATTTGATATTTTAATTATGATGTGTCTCAGTGTGGTCCTCTTTGTGTCCATCTTGTTTGGGATTTGATGCTTCCCCATATGTCTATTTCCATCACCAAATTAGGGAAATTTTCTTTCATTACTTTTTCAAATAAGTTGTCAATTTCTTTCTCCTTCTCTTGTCCTTCTGGAACCCCTATGATTAGAACGTTGGTATGTTTGAAGCTTCCCAGAGACTCCTGAGCTTATCCGTTTTTTAAAATAATATTCTTTTATCTTCTTGCTGTTCTGATTGACTATTTTTTTTTCTTCCCTATGTTCCAAATCATTGATTTGATTCTTGGTTTCATCCACTCCACTGTTGATTCCCTGTATTTTTTTTTCTTTATTTTACTTAGTGTAACCTTCATTTCTTCCTGGGTCCTTTTTTTGTGCTGTTGAAGTACCCAGTTAGTTCCTTGAGCATCCTTATAACCAGTGTTTTGAACTCTGCATCTGATAGATTGCTTATCTCTATTTTGTTTAGTTCTTTTTGTGGAGTATTGCTCTGTTCTTTCATTTGGGCCATATTCCTTTGTCTCATTTTGGCAGCTTCCCTATGTTTGTTTCTATGCATTAAGTAGAGTTGCTTTGAATCCCTTAGTAGGGTGTCATATTGTAGAAAAGCACACCAGTAAGTCAGATGGGGTGGAGCCAGGGAATGACAACCTGTGTGAACCAGGTTAATGGAGTTTCAGATATGGTTTCCCTTCTCTCTGCTTTTGTGTGGGGGAGGACTTAGAAAAGGGCCAGTGGCCATTGTTTGCCCTCTAGAGTTTTGTCAAGGAGGAAGCTTTCCCCAGCACTCACCCTGATGCCAGACACTTCAGTTACTACCCATATGTCATTTGTGTCCTTCCATCTGCTGCCTCAGTGCTAGAGCCCAGAAGGAGTTAGTCTGCATAAGTCCTAAGTCTATTGTGGGTCCTTTAAGAGGAGACTCCTGAGAACCCCGCATTTTCTTTCACTGTCCAAATCCCCACTGGTTTTAATAACCAGAAGTTACAGGGACTTATCTTCTTGTCACTGGAACCCTGGACTGGGTAGTCTGGTGTGGGGCTGGGATCCCTTGCACCAGAGTTATCCCTCCTGATTTCTATCCACCACACATGGATGTTGGACTGTTCAGTCCCGTCTCTCCCTCTCCTACCTGCCTGAATGAATGTGAGTTCTTTAATTCGTTGGTTGTCAGACTTTCATACAACTTGATTTGCTGACAATTCTGCATGATAGTTGTTTTTTAGTTTAGTTGTTATTTTTGCTGTGACTGTGCAAGGAGGCTAGCCATGTTTACCTATACCTCCATCTTGATCAAAAGTTCTTAGGACAATATTTTTCTCAACTCTGTTCAAATAAATTTCAAAATTGACTTTAAATTCTCAGAAAATATAAATTACCAGGAGAACATAAAATGTAAACATACCAATTATCATGGTAGAATTTGAGAAAACTGTCCAACTCTTCCTCATCAAAATAAAACAAGACTAATTTTTTACAAGTAGTTCTATCCAACCTTCCAAACACAAATATTTCTAGTGTTATTTAAGTGTTTCCAAACAGATAAAGGAAGAAATGTTTTCTCTCTTTTATCCACCAACCTCCCTTTTTGAGAAGTTAATATATCTTTTCATTTATATGCTGTTGGCCCTCTTGAAATGTTTACTGACTTTAGTAGCGGGCTAGGTGAATTTTGGTAACTGTCCATGCGTATGTCAGATTACTTCAGATGGCTTCCTGTATCTCTATGGGAAGATTGGAAGCTCTGTGAAATCTGAAGGGTGAATGTGTAGAAATGCTTTCCCTTAGGGAACATAGCCTGACAGTTGGTAAATCGGGATTGGATGCCCCAAAAACATTAAACTACAAAAATATTTTTCTCTGGCAGTAAAACAACAAAGGATTGTCACTACTGAATGGGAAAGTGGTCCTATTTTTCAAATCAGTTGATTTTTGTTCTACATAAAATATTGTAGTAATTTCTTTCTATAATTTTTAGGGTTTTATTTACCAAAAGAAAACATACTGGTTTTAAAACTGCCTACCTAAAAGCAATTATAATTTGATATCTGTTGAAGAGAAGAAAAGATGAGTTGAATCCTAGTTAACAATGAATGATAGAATCTTTTTCTAGGTTTTTTGTTTTTTTATTGTGGTAAAGTACATAACATAAAATTTACCATCATCATCATCCATCTCCAGAACTTTACTAGATATTTTCAAAAATAAATACATATAAAACTTAATGGATGTATTTAAGTGTTTTTTTTTTGTGAGAGAGAGAGATAAGAGAAATAATTTAAAATTTTAAGAATAGTCGCTCAGTGTTTAAACTTCAATAGTTTTAACAATCAAGTATAGCTTGTTCTACATTTGAATGACAAAATACAACACCTTACAACTTAGGTGTAATACATGAATATTAATTACAGAAGAAATATAAATTCAAAATTTCAAACAAAATATGTAAAAGGAATCATTCTTTCTGCAGATGGTTTCTACTTCAGAGTGAATTGATGCCAAGGCATACATAAATTATTTAAATAAAAATCGGTATATGTAATTTCAAAGATTTCTGAATCTTTGGTTATTATTGATGATTTAAGAATCACAAATTTTCAGTTTCACAGACTTAAATTGGAATATATATGTATTATCCTATATATAGTATATGATAACTTGATAAATTTTAGTGTACAATCTGAAATTCCATGTTTTAAAAATATATACCATTGACTCTTTTGTTTGACTTTCTTCTACAGTATAACTTTTATATTTTAACCTGTAAAATACAACACATATATTTGAATTTCACTTTAGAACCTTTAATATATTTTACCTCTCTAAAAGTAAATGTATTTTTATACAACTAAATATTGTTTTTCACAACCATAGTTATAAAGAATAGTTTCTTTTTCATTTTTCAGCATTCTTACACACATCACAGATATTAAAATGCAAAATACAAGTGTTGCATAAAACCACTAAGAAATTAGAGACATTGGGGTCTCTCTCTAACCAACTGACAATAATTTTGAGCATTAAATACCATTTCTCTAAAATGGCTTTCTTCTTTACAAATTTCCCCTCAACCTGTCTCAAAAACTGATTTAAGGGTTAGGAAAATGATTTAAAAATAAGCTTCCAAAAAGTCCCCCAGCATGAATGTGCATACACCTTCTCTCGTCATCTCGTATGTGAGGCAGATTCAGTCAGAGAAACAGAAACCCCTCTGGGTGCAGCATTTCAAGCATTAGGGATTGAATGCAGGTAATTAGTGACATATACAACCACTGGAAGACCTGAAGTAGTGAATATCAAGGAGGCTCTGGGGAAATACAGATATGTAAGAGGTGCAAATGAAGAGTTCTTGAAGATTTCTGCTACCTGACACACTGAAATGGGTGTTTTTTTCTGAGGACAGAAGGGAACTTCTGGTGAAGCTTCAAGTTGGCTGCTGACAACATCCGTGAGTCTGTTCACAGCTTCCACTGGTGAGTAATTGCTTAGAATTCTCTTCTAACTTCCAAGTCTTGCATGAGTACCTCTCATTATGAGACTCAAAACTGGAACCCAGTGAGTTAGGCATTCTGGGAAATTTAGATCCAGGCTTCTCTACTAAGACAGAAATAAACGCAAAAAATACAGAGTCGCTAAAGGCTATTCTGAGAGAAACACAAGCACCCTCCCGAGAGAAGTAGAAGAGGAATGTTTGTAGAAGTTAAGATATAAAAAGCTTTTCCTGGTCCTTCCAAAGCAATGAAAGGCAATCTTAGATCACCCTCAACTTATTTGAATTGCTCTTTTAATTGATAGTTGATAAAATATCTCATAATGCTGGAAAGTCAATTCTATTTCCAATGTAATTGGTATTTCATAAGTTCAGAGCAAAACCCTTAATAACTGGCAGAACATATCACAAGCATTAAATACACAATGACTTCAGAAGCCAGTAGGTGGTAGAGATGGGGAAGTAACACAAATGTTACAAAATAGCCACTAAATGCAATTTGCCACCAAACGAGTCAGATTCCAAATGTCATTCAGATAATGAGGCTGATTTTGCCAAATATAACTTAATTTTATTATACTCAGTTCAAGAATGAACTGTCTGATTTGTTCTGAGGATTTGCAATCACAGGCACAGCCTCAATTTGTATGGAAGGCAGATATTTTCAAGATTAGAAAATGAGGAAAAGTCAAAAGATTACATTGAATATCTCTTTGTCAGATAGCTCAAGATCTCAATCTTTTTTTTACTGGCCCTAACTAGCAAGATTGACTAAATTATTCTTATTCTCACACAGGTATATAACTATTAGTGCGCTGCCCAAAGCAGAGACAGTCATGTCGAATGAGGATCACCCAGCATTTATAGAGCAAGCGTGGTGTTCCAGGTGCTGATGCCTCTGCTTTGCAGGTCCGTTTGATTCTTCTGGTATCAGGGGTAGTACATAGAACATAATGAAATGCTGTGTGTGCATGGGTGTGTGTGCGTATGCTTTTGCTTGTTTTACCAATAGTCTACTAAGACCTCTCCCCTCCTCTCTTATGACTCCTGAGTCTAGAGCAAATTAAGTGTCTAATTTACATTCAAAAATCTGAGATTGCAGCTATTTTCATTTTACATTTCAAGCATAAATTTTACACACCAAATTGGCTATTCCAGACAGCTCTATTGCACTAAAAACGTTCCTTTTTTTTTTTTTTTATAACAGAAGTCTTATGATTGTAAAAATTTTGGACTAGTTCAATTTTCATCTGAATCTCCGGGTATTTTGAAAGTTAACAATACCTCATTATTCTCATTATTACCTTAATACTTGAAAGCCACCAGACCGCATCTACTCTTCAGCCTATGCCAGCTCATCACTACTAGGGCTGTTACCTTAGATTAGGTTGCCTAGAAAGAGACTCTGAGATGAGGGACCTGTGTGTAGAGTTTTATGTGGAAGAACTCTGGGTAGACTATGAAGAAGAAAGGAAGACATAAATTTAGGACAACAGAGCAAGAAGCTCACTTGTGAAGGCCATGGGGAGACCTGGTGCTGAGTTATCCTTTCCAAGATATCTCACATTGAGCCATTTATATCCCTGCATTGGCAAATGACAGCAGGAGACTTCCCACATGTGTAGAAAAGTGTTTACACAACAGACCTGACTGCCATCCAGTGAAGGACATGCTTACAAGGCTGTGCTTTGGCTGACATCCAGGAACCTTGATTTCAAAGTAGCTACCACCACTCCGATTCCCTGTGCCTAAATCGTTTACACAAACAGTATGATTTGCGCAAATTACCTGTTTTATTTCTGTCGGTCAGGCATTTTTGGTACATGCCAAACAAAGGGTGACTACATGATCAGTCAGTCCCTAATAAAAACCATGGACCTTTAGTTTTTAATGAGCTTCCCTAGGTGACATTTTACACATGTTGTCACAACACATTGCTTGGGGAAATAAGCACTTTCTGTGGGACCACTGAGGGAGGATTCTTAGAAGTTTGCATGGGGTGTCCTCTGGATTTTGCCCCATGTCTCTTTTCCTTTTGCTGATTTTGCTGTGTACTTATTTGTTGTTATGAAGCATAGCTGTGCGTTTGACTGCATGCTGAGTCCTGTGGGTCTTCTTAGTGAATCGTCACACTTGGGGGTGGTCCTGAAGGCCAGAGCACACCGCACAAGACAGCTTACACTTAAACTTGGCAATGCCCTGTACCAACGAGCATTCCCAGGAGGAGGCATCTCTGAACCATTTGCAGCTATCGTCCCTCATATGGAACATGAGACCATCAGTTTCCGAGAGGGCATTCAGAGGAAAAGCTACTCATCCAATAATGTGAGTATCTGTGCCACTCAGATCCACTGCTTTTTCCATCAATTGTGCCTCATCTGGGAAGGAATTCTTCAAAATTCTCGTCAGTCTTGTTTCCTGACAAAAGGTAAGTCAGTGGGATGGAACTACAGCCTCTACTTCTGCAGCATAACTAATATTAATCAGCCACATCTCTTTTTGCTTCCTAAGGTCCCTCAGTCTTTGCTAGCACCTTTGCTTGTATAGGGAGTTTGTCTGGAACATATCAATGAGAATTCATCCTTAAGGGTCCCAAATCAATTGACAGCATGCTTTTCTCAAACAATATCTCCTCAAATATCAATTTATCATTAAAATAGGGTATGGGAATGTTACAGAAAAATGAAACGACCAGACACTGAGGGGTTAGGAGCACAATCTTTACTTACGTGCACGGGCCCAGAGGAGACAAACTCCAAATTCTGAGCCCAGAACAATAGCCCCGCATTCCCTTTATGCTGGGCTAAGTGGGGTAAGAGTCTTGGGAGGCGTGCTATAGATTTGGCGCGAAAAGGGTTTACAGAGGTGAAAGAGAAGCATTTACATCATAAGTCAGGGCAATTAGCATTTCATCTTTGGTATCAGCCTTGACTTCCTCTACAGGATCACCAAGAGATTGATTGTACGAACTGTTCTTTGCTCTTATTATGCAATGCTGCTCCTTCCAGAGTGGAAGAAGAGAAATATCATTAACTTGCCACCCAATGACTGATTGTTTACTTTGTACGGTGGTTTTACGTTGGAGGTTCAGTGTCGGTCTCTGTGACAGGCTTAATGAAATGGCAGTAGTTAAACTAGAGTGCCTACACATAGCAACCACCTCTGCCAGTAGAGTTCCATTCAGGTGCCCATTGTGGCAGCATCGGGGTGGCTAATCAAAGATGTGACTAAGTTCAATGGGCAGAGTCATTCCGTCTACTCAGTGGTTTACCTGTCAATTCTCCCCAGCAGTGTCAAACATGACAGAAAGATCTTCCCATTGCATGCCACCCCCATAGATTCATATCCATGTCTTTTCCACAGAGATCGTCAATGATTTTCCCGGTTTTCTCTTTCCAAGTCTGTGTTCAGTAACATAGGCCATCCCCTCCACTACCGGTGAGCCCAGACATATTCTTTCCTTCGGTCCCATTTCTTTCTGCACAAAGTGCAACACCATAAGCTCTTCTGTAATGGGGACACTTTCTCTTCCTGGTTTCCAGAAGGCCTCCCTTGAGTGGAGCTATAGTGTGACATCAGTCTACTGTTGGGTTACATGCTTATATGGTGACCCTCGTAACCACTGATCCCAAATATACAATCTTTACAGTACAGTAGATTGCTATCGTATTGGTCCATCATACTGTTTGATGGACCAGGCATGATCCAACTTTAGCTTCATGGTCACTTGGTTGCTTGCCCAAGATTAAGAGCTCCATCTCAGCAGCACTTCATGAACTACTTTCTCAATGTGATTAGTAGTTTTAAATATGTATTTTTTCTCAGTGTACAAGGTCTGGCAGACATAATACCTGATTGAGTGTGGTTGGTAGGGTAATAGTACATGTGTAATAATTTATAGTTTTAATTTGAACATTTCACCTAAAATGTCATATGGTGCACTTGAGTGTGATATTGTTGTTACAGGACCACATTTTTATGATTTTGTAGTAAAAGGTTCTGTAATCAAAAAGGGGTGTTATTTGTGCCAAATCCTGTATATCGTTCCCTGCTTCAGATTACATGGCTCTGCTCTATTATCCTATGGAACTACATTGTAATTCTCCTATTGAGGATCGATGCTAACTCCATTGTAAATTCAAAGACATTTCAAGTACCACAGGGTCTGCTGAACCAGATGACCCAGGCAAAGAGCATGCAGTTTTGACAACTGCAAAGCACTTTCCTTCTCTGGACAGCATGCCAAACTGTAGTCTTCTGTGTTATCCCATAGTCCCAAGAGTGACAAGTGTCATTCCCTGAACCTGAAACTGTCTACAAGTGTCGTATTTTCTTCTTATGGAAGGAAATGCCATTTATATCTCAGTCCACTTGACTCCAAAAAGTCCACTAATGTGACAGGTCCCTGAATTTTTGTAATATTTATCTGTTGTATATCTGACTCTGGGTTTCTCCGACTTACACAGCATCCGCAATAAATCTTCCCATTAGATCACCCTTGGTTCCTGTTGATACATGCTGTCAAGATTATGCTGCTTCTTTACATGTAATCTTTACCCGCTTTCTCAAGGTCCTGCATCTCCCCAGGATGTTGGTCTTATTGTCAGAGAGGAAGGTGGGGAAGATCCTGAGGATGAACTGTGTTTTGCAAAGTACTTGTCTCTCTTCAGATTTCTTCAGGGTCTTTCAGAAAGTAGCAAGTATCATTTAATAAGGGCAAGGGGGTCACATTTAGGGTCCAAAAGGTATAAAACTATAGTTCTTAACCGGGGTAAATTTGCCAGCCCCAGGGAAGAACACTTAGGTATGTCTGGAGACATTTTAAATTATCATAACTAGGGGAGGAGATCTTGGTGGCATCTAGTGGGTAGAGACCAGGGATATTGCCAAATATTACACAATGCACAGGAAAGCCCCTCACAACCAGGTATTACTTAGTTGAAAATGTCAATAGTGCCAAAGTTGATAAACTTTGGTTTGGACAAATATGGGAGTTTAATTGATTTCCTGAATGTACCCAGATATTTCCTTCTCCAGTCTGAGGTCCCCACTGTTTCCTTAATAGAGTCCTGAGATTGATATAGGAATCCTACCAGGTTAAAATTTCATTCTTCTTTACATATATGATTCTCTTTTGATTGAGATAATATGCCAATTTTTCTACTCTATCTACCCAACAGAGAGTTGTGTGTGTACAGGAGACTTGAAAGGGAGTTCTCTCAGGTCATGTACTTGAAACCGTGATTGGGTAGAGAAAGAACCTCATCTGCAATGTGGTTGCAGCTGAGGTCTCAGCCAATGCAAGGAGTTCCAGGCTTGAGTGGCCTTTCAGAAATAACCAAAATTGAGTCATAGAGATGGACCTTTGTGTGCCTAGGTGAACCTGTTTTATTGCAGACCACCTCCTAGAAGACACCAGTTTGAAGACAATTACCTGCGAGGACCAGAGCTGTTAACTATATCAACAGCAGCTCTTCCACGTAGTTGAGTGATGCGTGTGCCAATCTGGCAGAAGGCATAGATACAGAGCACCACAAGTGTACACCATCTCTATCAAAGTGATTGGCACAGAGGACCAGGGATGTGGCATCAGTGAGAGAACTATCCTGAAATGTATACCCAGAATCTAAAATAAATAGAAATTAAATATAAATGAATGAATGAATAAATAAATATTTCTATTAAGAATCCTAAAGTGTTGCATGGAAATAAAAGTACATGAATAACTACATTCATAACTATTTGTTGGGTCTAAGAGAAAAAAAGGATGTGGATTAATGGATGGTTACTGAGACTTTTCTCTGTGTCAGACAGTAAAAAAGGTAGAGGAAAGGTGAAGAATTGATCATGAGTAATCTATGTACAAACTGTAAGAACAATCCTTCCTATTTTTGAGAGAAATATACTTTTAAAGGAAAATATCAGTGTGTTCCAGGTGGTGTCAGGAATTACACATTTCTGTTATTGTGGTAAACTATGTTCACCACCCATTTTGTTGACCATTTTTTAAAAGTTTCTGCCATATGTCTTTCTCAATCAAGTTGGTGATTTAACAGGGAAATGAACCACAAGATAAATTTAAATTTTCAGTCTGAAGTGATGAAGTATAATTGTGGCTGCTCAGCTATAAATTTATCATTTCTGCATTTTATCTGACCTTTTATGTCTCTAGAAATATAATTTATATCTGCCTTAGAAAATGGTGTTTGGATATTTATAGCTATTGTTTGTAATTAATATATTATGTATCCCACAGCCATGCTGACATACCGTAGCTCTCCCATGTGTGTTTATTTGGATCGTCATCTGCTATCCAAGTTTACTATGGAAGGCACATCTGAAAACTAACGTTATCAATTCCTTCCACAGCTGTGTTTTCTTCCTACTGTGTTTGAGAAAATATTGCCTTTTTCTCACACTTAACCTTTTGATTGTTCCTTCTACTTCCCTATTCTGAAATTTGATCTTTAATGCATATTACACTGCCTACAAACTAGTACCCTCATAAAACCTATCAAAATTGATTCAATTTCAAATGTAGATTTATTTACAAATATTGAATGCATATTATAAAATTAGCTGGATATTTTGAAATATGACATACAAAAATCATAAAACCAGTTGTGTGTGCTTAGTATTTTGATTTTAGATCAGAGGTTCTCAGCTTACAATAACACCCCCAGGAGCATGCACACACACTTACCAAAGGCAATTTGGCAATATCTGGAGAAATTCTTTTTAATGACTTTATTTATTTTATTCTTAGACAGAGGGGAGAAGTGGGAGAGAGGGAAAGAAACATCAATGTGTGGTTGCCTCTCACGGGCCCCCTATTGGGGACCTGGCTCACAACCAAGGCATGTGCCCCGACTGGGAATTGAAATGGTAACTCTTTGGCTTGCAGGCTGGTGCTCAATCCACAGAGCCACACCAGCCAGGGCTGGAGACATTTTAAATTGCTACAACTGGGATTGATGCAGCAATCCACAAATCATCCCCCGGAAACTAAGAAGTATCCAGTTCAAAGGAGCAACAGTACTAAAGCTAGAAAAATTTGTTTTAGATATTATCATATTATTAGAATAATGAAAATTTAATTGAAAGTGCCAACTTTAATAAGATTAGCAAATGAACCTTGATATGAGTTCTACTAATAATAAGAGAATTTTTTGAAGTTTTTGTTTTTTTTTAAACCAATTGCTTTCACAGTATGCTGAGTTCATTCCGAAAATGAAATTAAGAAACAGCATTTCCGTATCAAATTCTAATATAAAGACTGTTTGAAAATATATACAATATGTTATGTTGCTCAATTTTCTAATTAATTAAAAATATAGTAAAATAAATATTCATTGTACAGTAAAATAAATATTTCATTTAACTTTCTTTTTTTATTTCTACCATTTCAAATTCAAGTTTTATTTTCTAGTATATTTTTCTATTATAGAAGCAGTACTGAAATGTATTATTAATGCATAGCTTGTGTGATAAATGCTACATTCAGACTAATTTATTTGTAGTTATGTAAACTAAGTATTAAAATTAAAAACAAAGTAAAAAATAAATCATCCCATTAGAGTAGTAAGCATAATACAGTGTGCAGAAGTTTACTGAATATTACCTAAGGCTCATAAGTTAGAATATTGATAAGGTTGTAAAACACATGAAAATAAAGATTTTAACTTCATTTAAATGTGAAAAGAAAAATAGCATTGTGTTGTGAAAATTGCTTTCCTTTTAACCTCCAGGATGTTTACATTTCAATTTGACCCTACGTTTTTAATCAGTTCTTTTCTAGACTTTCTTTTGAACTAATTCTTTGTTCTGTCCTCTAGAACAAAGGTCATATTTATGAATCACATTAATGTATATACATTCCACCTGACATTGTAATAGATTAAGTTCTTATTAAACATTATCGTGACTTTTTCTTAGTAGATATTAATAAAATATTTTTTATAGCAAAGAAAAATATAATGCAAACATCAAACATACTGCCAATTATTTTTATGAAGCAGAGCATTTAAAATCACAAAATCAGCTCTAGAAAAGCGTACATTTCTTTTCTAGATAGAGTTAAATGTTGGTAAATTTCCAATAATATAGTCTGTCATATAAACACTCTTGACATGTCCTGTTCATTTTTATATTTTCACATTCAGTTCTCTGGGGAAAATGTAAAATATTTTTTTAAAAATTACGAAACTTTCCTGCTCATTGATTTTGTAAGGGCACTCATGTTACAGAATGTGGGCCCATTGTGGGGGGCTTCAATACTGTTAGTGAAACAACGCTCCACCTTCCCCGTCTGTTCTAGGTTCTTTGCTTGCTGCCCTTAGAAATTAAGGCTCTCCATGCCAGTGTTTGGTGAAAAGGAAAGGAACTATTCATTCAAAAGTTACATAGATTTTTCAATAATTACTAAATGTCACCATTAAATCTCAAAATCCCTTTAAAGCACCGACCAGCACACACAGTCCTGTCTTTCCCTCCCTCTGCCCGGTCAGGTTAATCAGTCCAGTTACGGATACCGTCCTTCGGGGGAAAAGAATAGAAGTCCAGAGCTCAGGTAGGCAGGCCTCTCATGAACGGTTCCAAGCGCCATCATCTGTGTCACCTCAATCTCCAGTTCTTATTCCCAAACCACATGGCACCTTCTCATGGCCCACTAGTAAGAGTCCTTTCTCCCCTACGCTTCCTGCATGGTCTTCACATTGTACCTTCTCCCAACTCTCATGCACAGGTGCTGTAACTCTGTTAGCTTCTTCCCAGTTACATCCTGGGTTTAAGTTATGCAAACCTTCCTGGTTAGCCTTGTTGATATGCAAAATAGCTACATTTGCATAAAAGGTATGAAGTTATCTTGCTCTTATTGACATGCAAAATGACTCTCAGTGGCCTTGTTCTATGGCAGGACTGAAGCAGGCCTGTTATTGATATGCAAAGTAACTCTGAAAGGCCTACTCCCCATCTCCCTTCCCCTGTGGTGGCCCGCCTTGGGGTGGGGGAGGGAGAACATCTTATATTTTTCTTGGACACTCCACATTCTGGACACTGTTACAAATCCTCTATTGAGGGTGGTGCTTGGCTCGATCCCATTACACTCACATTGCCAAAGCAGATATTTGAACTGTGTTACAATGCAGAGTTATGTGAACAGAAATTTTAAGATCAGTACTGATCAACAATCACTGATCTCGACTATAATCATAAGGTTAGACAACTAGCCACTGGCTGAATGAATTAGAACCAGAATTACTAAGTTTTACTCAGGAAAAACAATAAAAAACATGTGATTGTGTTGTACTGTCATTTTTTAAGAAGTTGTGAGTTGGTAGTCTATTATTTATACCCAAAATAACTCTATTATACCAACTACTGAATCTTAAAAATGGGACAAAACTCATAATCAATTGCACACAGAACACATGAAAAAAAAATCTTGGTCAATGTGTAACAGGTGTGGAATGAAATTCAGAATGGGGTGTAGGCTGAGAAGCCCCCAGAATATAGGGAAAAAAACACCCACAGCTTGGCTTGGGGGATGCAAAAGCCAAACACAGACGTTAAAAGTTATTTTGCATATATATGGCAACTTGGCCAGCTTCATAGTCATGTTAAATAGCTTTGCATGCCTTGTTTGGGGTGAGGGAGATGGGCATGATGTAGACTGAGTAGCTCTGCGGGGCCTGCTTCATAAGCGGGAAGGTAGTTAACTCCTGTGTGAGGGTGCCACGCCTTTAGGGACTAACGATCACAGACAGAGAAAGGCAAAACTGGCAGATGTAGCCCTTTGTGGAAGGAGTCAGAAATGCGGTTATGGAGGAAGCCCTGGGCAGGGATCTAAACACAAGTGTGGCAGCTATTCTCTCTCTTGGCTGCAGAGCTTGGGAAGGAGAAGGACATTTGGCAATGTGGGGAGTAGTAGTGAGAAGGGAGAAGAAAGCCAGAAGCTATGTAGTTTATAAGGAGGAAGGAGGCCATGCAGCTTGGGCTAATAAGAAAGGAGACGGCTGCTGTGGTCATGCCGGTTCTAGCTGACTCCGGAGCTGCAAAGGACTACCTTGCAAGATCCTGTCCTGCTGCACCTGGATGTTACCTGGACTTTTAAGACCTCTGCCTTTCCTGAGTTTTACCATGATCCAGAGTAACACACCACCCACTTTTCTGGACTATTATACCGAGGCTGATGGCAACGTATTCCAGAACCTGCACAGATAAGGACATAAGAAACTTTTGGGGATGCTTTTGGCTAGTAACCTGCTGGGGAACATGGGAAGTGCTGGGTCTCATGGGAAAGCAGGGCTGTGAGCTGAGGTGCTCTGAGCCCCCAAGGTTGGAATGTTGTAAATAAAGATCTGCTGTTTCCATCATTAACTGTTGGGTCATTCACTAATGCACCACATGGATGGGCCCCAGTCTGCTTGGTAACACATATATGGGTTACAACATAAGGTCAGTGTTTACTGAAGGAAGAACAATGTAGGCCTGCAGGGGGGATCCATGGCTATTTCATGTCTCTACCATTTAACTATTTCTTCTCTTTACCTACTCTTCACATCAAATGCAGAATCAAATGCAAAGCATAATAGATTATAAAACAACAGACCAAGTGAGGAAAGAAGGTAGAGCTTATGAAAAGCTTTCACTCAGTCTCTGTGGACACGCGTCTTGTTTCACAGGTCAATAAAGGTCATGTTTATTTTACTTTCTCATTCCAGAAAAGCTTGAGGTTGACAGTCAAAACATACTCTGCACTGGCCAGTGGGAGAAAGCTTTTGTACTCAGTATTAAGAACTTGATTTCCCATGCTGTCGCAAAGGATAGGAGCTCCTTTCTTTCTGCTGTGTAGCACTCTGTTGTGAAAATATACCACATTTTTGATCCACTCACTTACTGATAGGCACTTAGGCTGCTTCCAGTTCTTGGCTATTGTAAATAACACTGCTATGAACATTGGGGTTCATAGGTTCTTTTGAATTGGTGATTCAGGATTCTTAGGTTATAGTCCCAGCAGTAGCATAGATGAAACTAGAGTGCATTATGCTAAGTGAAATAAGCAAGGTGGAGAAAGATGAATACCATATGACCTCACCTATAAGTGGAATCTAATCAACAAAAGAAACAAGTGGGCAAAACAGAACCAGAGACTTGGAAATAAAGAATAAACTGACAGTGACCACAGGGGAATGGGGAGGGAGATAACGGGGGAAAGAAGGAGAAGGGACAAGCAAAATAACATAAATGGAGAACTCATGGTCATGGACAAGGGGGGTATTGGCTGTTGGAGTAGGGGGGTGGAGACCAATGGGGAAAAAGGTAGGACAACTGTAACTGAACAACAATAAAATTTTAAAATTTGAAAAGAAAATAAAAGAACATGTTTTTCCTAAATGGAAAATACTGTGGACATTTAGGGACTTGGCATGAAACTGCATAAGCAAAAGGTCAGATGAATTAAATGATACTGTTTTGTTCTCCCATGAGGCTCACCTCTATCCTGAGAAAAGGGATTTCTTGGTATAGTTGATCAGTGTATTGGGTTTGGGGGGAAAAGCCCCACTTTTTACCTGAACTTAAGCCACTATCAGTTGTGTATCATATTATTGTTGTACCTATATTTTCTGTAGACTTTCAAGGTGATAGGAAACTAGTTAAAAAGCAAATTCAAAGAGAGTTAACAACATTTTACAGTACCACCAGTCCTACAACTTCTTCCTTTTCTCAATAGTTACTAAATAGATAAAAAATTATTATAATGAATCTTGATCAAATACATGTATTTAATATAGTATAAAATACATATTTGATAAAATATCTAATAAAAGTCTTATAAAAACAGAATAAACTATGGATTAAATAATAGATAAATGTACAATTATGTAGATCCATAGCTGTTTGAGTGATCAAATACAAAACTGCAGATAAATAGATTTATGTTAATCTGTAAAAATATCTTTCAACACATGCTAACAGAACCTTTCCGGCTCCACATTTATACCATTTCCTAGAATAGAGATGGCACGATGAGTGGATTTGAGGGTAAAAACTAATCTAGAATATATTATTAGTAAGTATTTTAGATGACAGAATCAGGATGGGAAAATATTGATGAGTTAGATGAACCAAATAAAATTAAATGAGTTGTCATGAGAATAAATATAAAGTATCAGCTTTGGCTCCAAAGAAACAACTACAGAAACATGAATGAAGAAAATGCCTTTACACCAGTATTTGTGAAAAAGATACATGAGTTCTAGGTGACTGCAGCTTTTATATGATTCTGTTGCATGGAGTGAAAAATGCAAATTTGATCTTAGACTATATTAACATAAATACAGAATACAGAGTAGAAAATTGTATGGTCTTACTATAACCTCAGGTTGAAAATGCAGTTAGGGTAAAAAAAAAAAATCCAATTTGCAAGCTAGACTTATAAAGAAATACCCCACCCAAATAGAATACATTTAGAAGAAAATGGCCAGTTTCAGAGAATGTTTTAATAAATAAATAAATAAGAAAAAGAGACTTTTATAAGTATTTAAAGTACCTTGCTCTAGAATGACAAATATTATATATTCACACAATTCCAGAGAAAGGAATTTGGTGCAATGAAAAGGAAATATAGGCAGCTATTCCACATAAATATGGAAAATTTTACATGTTCAAGACGATAATGGAATGTGTTCTGTGTTTGCTTAGGCTTTTGGAAAGCCGACAAAAACTTATACTTGGAATGTAAGAGATTTAATGGGAGCCATGCCTGTGAAAGGCAGGAGGGGGTGAACATTAGCAGCATGCCAGAGGAGTAGTCGCACCTAATGCCGGTCTGACTCCTCAAACGGGGGAGGCGTCAGCACGGCGAATTGAGTTCCAGTGTGTGTCTTCAAAAACCTCAGCTGTCTGGAGGATGAGTCCCAGACGTAGAAGATCTATGAGAGGAGTTGAATTTGGGAAGATGGGTCAGTTTTCTAGGACTCTGAGTCATTAGCTCGGTGCAGCTAGTGCAGCCCCAGTAGGTGCAGCCCTAGTAGAGTGTGGTTTCAATATGAGCACTGGCAATTCCACTAATGTGGCATTTGAAGGCTGTCTGATACCTGAACTCCTTTCTTAGAGAGCTTACTTTGCTTGAGATTGCGTAATCTTTCATCCTGTGAAAGAAATGGTTACTCATGTACAATATGATCCATTTGAGCTACCATTGTAGAAAAGATGCTAATCCATCTGCCTCAGATCTTTCAGAAAACAGACGTGGACACTAAGTGAGGGGTAAGGTATGTTAGGGAACAGCACTTATGAAAGGAAAAGGGAGTGAGTAGGAACGCTGATGTGAGGAAGGCTCTCACAGTGAGACCCAAGAACTCTAGAGCAAAGGCCACCCATCAGAGGAGCCTCATATTGAGCGGAAATGGCAAGGCCCTCTTTTGCACAGTCTTATTTAGCCAATGCCTGAAGCCATCTTGAAAAGCCTGACTTCAGCTCAGATGTTGAGGAATTAATACTCATGGGCAGTCAACTAAACACACTTGCAACATGTTCTTTTTTGAAGAAGGATCTAGATGCTACATAGTTCACTATTAGTCCCATAATTACACCTCTCTACCCATGCTCAGTCAGCAACTCCTCTAGTGTTCCAGTGGTTGTCTTTACCTAGATGTACATTTAAGGAGGGAGGTTAATAAGACAAATGGCAGTTCTCATCCCTATAGTTGGCTTTGGGAAAGCGACTCATTGTGTATCCCTCCTCTAATACACATTCTAAATTCAACTGACCCCCAACTATCATCTCTGCTGGTGTTTTGAATGGCATGAGGCTGTAGCAAAAATCTTCATTTTAAGGGTCAGATCCCTTAATAACCATAACCTTCTCAAGCAGGGCTTACTACCTTTGTCCATTCACAATCACAATGGGCACAGGTAGAACTAATGAACGGCCAAGTGCATCACTTGCATTTTGCATATATTCCTCACTGCCCCAATGCTCTAAGAGTAGTCCTATCTTTTCTTGCTAGACAGGCTCAGTTCTTCCTACAAATATGGTGACTTCTTTTCTTACCTACTAGCCTCCTGGAAAAAAAGGCATTTTCTTAGGACTTTTATCCCAGCAGAGACCAGAGTTCTGGAAATGAGAAGTATGCATTAACAATTAGAAAATACCTTTACCCCATGGTTCCTGGATTCATATACTTTTCCTATTGTGTGTGCAGTTAAATAGAGACACCTCTGATTCAGTAAGAATGGAACCCTATCTTCAGGGTATTCTTTCAAAACTGGCATTTCAGGTGCACCTTTAGCAGGTCACTTAAACTCTATGAGTCCAGCTTTTCCTGAATGGTGCCATATGCAGTATGAGTCTATCTTAACTTCATTATGAATGGGGGACCCTTCTTATGCCCAGTTCCATGGGATTTCATACCTATGGGCACGTACTCCATAAGCTCCTGAATCATGGCCTTGGTTGAGGCTCAGCAAGTAAGCAAAGCAAATCCATGCTTAAAATAAATATCCATTCCTATAAGAACAAATCAATAGCCACTCAGGACATTAAGAGCCAGTTGATCTCCTTGACATCATACCAAGCACACAACATTGTTCTCTGTTGTACAATCATAGGTAGCAAGCCTGGATCAACCTTGATAAGGGGTGCCTGCCTATTCTTCATCTCTGCTGCAATGCACACATGACTTGCGTGCTCATTCTGCCAGCATGAAATGGCTAATAAAATCTGCTTAATAGTAGCTGGCTGAATCATCAATATGCATTTGGACAAGCAATACTTCTTCTGTGGTAGTCAATTTCTGGTGCATATTAATATGTTACACAAAGATCTTCAGCCTTTATCCCCATTCCCATCCATCCATCAATATGCCTCCACCCAAGACCTCCTGTCTCTGATTTTCCAATCTCTTTCCTTTGGTCTCCTGAGGAGCTATCCAGCTCATTAACCACTACTTTCAACCTCAGTCACTTCTCTTTCACACAAGGTGGATAACCAGGTTCACCACCCAAAGCTTAACCCATTGGAATGATTTTTCCTTTTCTCTGTATTTTAAGACTACCTAAAATTAGCCTAAAATGTAGCCACTCTCTTATATATGCTTGAACCAACATATTTAACTAACCCACAGTTAAACCAAACTTGTACTTTTTTCTGCACCTTCAGGTGGTCTTAAGGGATTTCCCATATAGTCATTAGTGTGATATGAGTGAGGAGTGCTGGTGCATTTGCTCTATGTGACATGAGACTCCTGGTGACTTGTTCATATCTGCTCATTTAGTTATGTCCTTGAGTTCCGCTTGTGCTCAGTTTTAAATTTATTACTTTTATCTTTCAATAAATTTTCTATAGGACTTACTTTTTTAGAAGGTCTGATAGGACACACATCTATGTATGAGGTCTGTCTTCTGGAAAGGATCCATCCCTGTACTATGAAAAATGGAGACATTTATTGAAGAGGATACAAGATACAAGAAACATTGTACATAGGACAAAGATGCCTCAGTCCCCTTCAATGTAGGTACATTAGGACCTCACACTTCTTCCAATTGCCATCAGCTGCCCTGTCGTATTTTCCTGAATCTCATTGATGGTCTAAAAATCTCTTCCCTTTCAAAGGTGATTTTAGTTTGGGGAAAAGGCAGAAGTTATAGAGCACCAAATCTTGGATGTAGGGCAGCTGAGTCACCTGGGTGATTTGATGTTACACAAAGCAACTCCACAAGAGATGTAATGCATGAGCAGGCACATTGTCATGATGAGGCTGCCAATCACCAGTTGTCCATAGTTGCAACCTTCTGAATCATCCAAATAGTTTCTGTGGAGGAATGTTCAAGCTTAACGTAAAGTGTGATGCAGATTTGTTGTTCTACTTGCTCAGTCATTTTGAATGTGATGGCCACACAGTATACATGCCCACTCAATGGTGTCTACGGCCCCCACTGATTACAGTGAAATTGTCATTGTTCACTCTCTTTGGTTACCAGACTACATTGATGTCACACATATTATTGTCATATTAACAATGAATTTTTTCAGGAAAGACTTCATATAGTGAGACACACAAGTTCACTTAGGTTTCATTGTAAAGCATTCTGATTCTATCAAGGAATGGGTGCATGTCAACAGCTTTTTTTGTTTGTTTGTTTGTTTATTTTTTAAGACATGTAACTTTCTGATTTAAGGGCATGGCCATGGCTTAGAATCCCTTGGGTTTATGCTGTGCTTCTACAATAAAGCTTGCTATAAATTCCACAGTGAATCTTTTCTACCATTGATCCTTCCAACATTTTACATTTTGGGGAAGTGTTCCTTGTACCACTGTGTGGACCTTCCACAGAGTCCTTCCTTGCTCTAGACTTCACTCTCAGCAAATAGCTCTTCAAAACACCTGGCATATAGTCCAGGGAATTATTCTTCATGGTGGAATGAATCATCTTCAGAACCTCAAGGTAACTACTAAGTGTTATGCATGGTTCTTTATGATAGAGAATGCAAGATGCAATAATTTGCCCTTTGCTTCAAAGATGATTTTTAAGCATTTGGACCCCTGAAGATTGTACCAAAATGGCACATCCTTGATATCCACAGTGTTAATTTCCCACACTCTGGAAGTTATATATTTTCTTAACGTTTCCATCATGCCAGCCACCTGTTGATTATGCTGCCTGTTCTTCATGATAACAATATATTAGATCAATGTGATGTTCTTTCATGATAAGGTTAATATACTAGATTAATGTGATATTCAATACAAGTATGATTTCATGTCTGACACGGCATATGCTATTTGAGCCACTGTTTGTGATCCTGTGGTAGCCTGCAAAATCCATGTGCTTTCGGCAGGGTCTGGCCTGATGAATCAAAAGGTGATAGTATGGGGACCTCTTCCTCTTCATCTTTAGATCTTTATAGTTGTACTAATGCCTAGTGTCCTGATACACTATGCATTATTATTATTTTTTATTTGCTAACTTGCCTGGGAGAAGTCATAGAAACTTCCAACTGTCTTTTCCAACTATGATAGTTTTCACTACATATGTCAAACTCCCAATGAGGAGATTACTTGAACTGCACAGTGTGCAAATTGCAGTTACAGGTTCAGAGACAGATGTCATGACCACCAGATGGATTTTCTAATCCAACCGACCTTCTAAATGCTGGATTTGGCAAGGTTTTCATTTTTACCTGAACCAGAAGAATTATGGGGGTGGGGGAAGGACATAACGTTTCATGTATCTGAGAATCAATGTTAACTCACAGCCTGTGCTCAATAACTCTTGATTTTTCATGTAATTTTCTCTGAACATTGTACTGTCATACAAGCAATGAGCTATAGGCACTTGTAAAAGAACTTGTAAAAGTACAACTATCAAAGTATGTTCTTGCTGTGATGTTGCTGGATCCTTCTTATGGTCCTGAAAATCTCTTAAGTTACATGTTTCAAGGATCAAAACTATGGAAACTGTATTATGACTATTACTAGGTTACTTCTCATGACCTCCTGTTCTCCCATTACTCTTTTATTTAATCATATATCACATTATGGTGGCATTACAGTGTATCCTTGTTAGCTTCCCATCTCTTTTGCTCTTGGAGATGCCATGTTTCATTACCAGTTTCCATAACACCCTGCAGCTTAAGTGCCTCCTGACTGTCACTGTGATCTTGACAGTCATTACAAAACCCACAATTCCTTGAGCCTTGTGATAGCCCTTAAATAAACCATCCTATCCAGTGCTACAAATTAACCAAGATCTGTGACCTTTCTTACCTTCAGCTTTAACCTGCCAAGAGTTGCTACTGAACTTCTTAATGAGGCTGGTGCCACTCTTTTCAGTGTGTCCTTAACAGCCTTGGTAAATGGTGGGTCCTCTGGGACTTTTCATGAAGTAAAATTACCTGATGGGCCTTGTGGCTTCATATAATATATTCGTTCTAGTCTGTGTATTTCCCTGGTGTTTTTATCCTCCTCCACCATCTGCTCTAACAGTGAAAGCCTTTCAGCTTCATTCATTCTGGGCACTGATTTTCTTCAGGCTTTTAGGAGCCAACTTGTCAGCAAGTCTGCACTCACTGCTGCAGTCCTCGTTAGGCGGTTAAATTCTATACGCTGAGAGCATTCCTTTACAAATCAGATAGGCTAACTACAAGGTATGAGGCACTATTCCCCACAAAATGGCTCTCACTTCAGACACCAGCCATAATTTGGGGGATCCTCACTTCAGACTAGCTGGTTATTAATTTGCAAGTTCCAGCAGACTCTCTTGGGTCCAACGATTCACTATAATGACATACAGAACTTCTTGAGAGCTATTATACTCACAGCCATGCTGATAACAGGTAAAGGGTACACATTAGAACTAGCCAAATGCAGAGGTGGATAGGGTAGAATCTGCAAGGATCCAAACTTGAAGCTTTTATCATGCTTGGGGTCATGTTACTGTCTCATGGTTAAAGTGTGACAATACTCAAAGGGTATCACCGACTAGGGAATCTCATCCAAACCTTTAGTGTCCAGAGTTTTTGTTAGACTTCATTCACACACTGTCTGTGTGTATGAACCCGTAGTCTCCAGCTCCACCTCCCTACCTCCCTCTTCCAAAGGTGAGTCACCACTTCCTCTGGAAGTCTGAATTGATATAACAAGGTTCAAAATCCTATCATAAATCACATTGTTCGATTGCCCTGAGGCAAAATCCCCAGCGAAAACAAAGACACTGTTTTCAGGCAGGAAATTCCAAGGGACTAGAAATTATCTAACAGTAGCTGAGGGCAAAAGCCAGAATATCCTTTGGGTAAATAAAATTCTTTGCTCTACAACCCTATGCTGCTACCCTCACCTGCCATTTACCTTATATCCTAGACCCCTTAACCATGTACACAAGTAATCCAGGCCCATGAGTGCTTCATTGCTCTGACATGCTGACTGCTACCAGTCTTTTCAGTTTCTTTTGGGAATAATCTCTTTCCTTCCTTTTCTGGTCCAACCTGTCTCAGACTGAGGTGTAGTGAGACTTATCCTAGTTATTAACCAGGAAGACAGGAGAGGAAATATGTGTATCTATTTAGGGGGACCTTTGCTCTGAAAGATCTTCAGAACATACCTTGATGAAAGATGTTCAAAACATATCTGAAGAAAGATCTTCATCGGGACTGTGCTAGATCCTAATAGGTGGGGATGGGCCAGTCGGCAGGTCTCTGAGCATTGTTTATGGGACCGAATGTTATCACTCAATGTACCAGGATCTCAGGTTTTCCCAAACAGTATTCTAACTTTAGTCTAAAAAGCCTTCCTCAGTGGAGTGTTCAGTCACCTTTAAATTTTCTCATTTCCTTATATAGAAGAAAAGTGCCTGTTCGTAAACTACCAAAGAGATCTATCTTCTGGTCTTCACACTTAGTTTCTTAGGTCTTTAGGTTTTCATTAGTCTTCAAAAGGGTTTCAATGCAACTTTATAATAATCAGTCAACTCCACTCTCCTGCATGGTTTCCTTCCTGTGTTTTTGGAATGTAAGAATTATTACAATAGTTAGGGTGTTTTCCCTAGCAGAATCCTAAATCAGCAACAGTAAAAACATTACCAATTGGACCCTGGTCTTGCATCAGAGAACTACTTATGCCCTGAACTGGGGTTTTCAGGTCTGCTGGCCAGTGAGTGAAGGAAAATCCTTCTTGCTACCTGCTCATTCAGACATCACATAATGCCAATCTGCTCCTTTGAGAAATAGTCTCTGAGATGAAGTGGGGAGTAAAAAATGTTGTGAAGAAATCTGGAAAAGGAGACTGGAGGAAGTGGGATTAAGCATGAAAGCAGCCAAAACATAAGGTAGGCATGACAAGACTTTATTAGCCAACAGGGAGTTACAGAGCCAAAAAAAAAAAAAAAAAAAAAGTCATTAGAGGAGTCCTACATGGGGAAAAGCAGAGAGATCCTGGTACTCTCAGTCATTGTGTGGGGGTATCCCACAAACACCGTGATCTTGGCTCAAAAAATACAAAGAGGCAGACCTGAGGAAGTTAACAGTTCAAAGTTGTCAGATAACCCCACTCATCCAAGTCCTCCCTGAAGGGTACCTGAATTGTGTATCACTGGATCTACTTGGTTTCAACCACATCGTGTAGGATGCAACTGATTTACACTGGACTTTGGTAGGACTGTTGTTTTTCATTGTTTGTGTGCTTCTATTCGTAAGGAAAAGAAAAGCATAAGCAGTAAAATTGGATAGTATGGTTTTTATACCATTTATGAGTTAAAAGATAACGAATGTATTTTGTGCCAATCACACCCAAGGACAGACGAAGTTAGGGGAACAAATCTCATTTTGACACATCAGCATAAAGTTATGAATAGTCTACTAAGATCCTCCCCTAAGATCTTCCCTAAACCCCCAGCCTTCAAAACCCTCAAAATGAAGGACCCAGCATGAATGTTCTTCCTCTTGGGAGCATACCCAGACCTTTTACATCACCTTCCACTCTCCAGCCCAGGTTCGTTGGCCTTTCTCTGTCCTAAGCTCCAAGGGCTTTTCATTTGCTACTTTAACGTGCTTCCTGAGCCTACATAACCCAGCTGACTCACTTCTATTATAGTACCTCTGTAACTTTCTACATAAACTTCCTCTTAGAAATAAAAACAGAAAATAAATATAAAAATATTATAATACAACTCTAAGAGCATAATGCTAGTGATACAAAACATTACATGTTCCAAGAAAAAAATGCCATAAAAATGTAAACTATGCTTGTCTTTAAAAGATAAAAGGTGGGATCTGAATATTAAAATAATTATTTTAATATATACCACTTTTATAAACATCTGCAGATTACAAATTTCTAAATATGTTTTCAGTAGATAGATAGATCAGGATGCATGCCTCAACAATAAACTGGCTTCTAAGACAGCATGCCCTCTGAAGCCAGACACTTGTGTTCAAGTCCCCCCACGGTAGCTGTACCATCTTTGTTGAGTTACTTAACGATGCTATTCTCCTGTTTTATTGTCAATGAAATGGAGATTAAAATAATAATACTCAAAGCGAATTTTTCTTGTGTGGACTATGTGTTTTAGGGGGTTAAACAGTGTCTGGATTAACAGTAGAATATGATTCCTATTTTGGCAGATTTTTCAGGACAAAAAAACAGGCAGTGTTTAGGTCAAAGTTTGACCTGCTTCTTAGATGTGTAACTTTAAGGGAATGAGCTAATATCTATGAATCTTTGTTTCATAGCTTGAAATTCAGAATAATTATGGGGAGTTTGCAGGGTTTTGGAAAATGTTGAATAAGTGAATGCATGCAAGTTTTTAAGTAAAATGGTATAGCAAGCCTCTATGATAATGCTGATGATAATTTTTACTTGAGAAATTTATAAAGTGAAAAAAAATTATAGCAAGTATACATCATGGAATCTGTTCTGGCCAGTGACCTATAATTTAAGTCATCATCAGCAACACCATGGATATTATTTTAATGATTACCATCATCTTCAATATTATCAATATTGTTATCTTTACTTTTCATTTTATAACTTTAACCAGACTGAGACAATACACTTAGGCAAGGAATTTCAAAACACACAAATCAATATTTTTTTTCTGAGAAAAAAAATAATCTTTATTCCCAGTTGATCCTCTACTTAATTTTTATTTCAAAACAGAATACTTATGTTTGGATGTTTGGAAAAAATATGTTCCAGCCTTAGAATACAGCTTCCTTTGCATGTCCCTAATTTTCTAGCTTTAATTATTCCTGCTGGGTCAAAGAGATAAGAGAGATAAAATACAGTCACATAACTAGAAAGCTGTACATACACGTACTTAAATGTTGTCATTATTATTTAAGAATAGTTCACTATCATATTTAGTTTTGGAAATTAGTACTTTCAATTTTCTCAAATTAACTTGATTACATGAAAGATGACCTTATGAGAATAAGATCAAACAATTTATGGTATTTTATGATTTGCTTACTCCATAGTATATTCATCACTTCTGAATTGGTCTTGGACATATAAAAAATTGAAGGAAAAAAAAAGCAACTATCCTTATGGCAAGAAAAGATGTTGTTCAGGAAGCAAATTAATGATTTTCTAAAAATTTATATGAGAACAAAGGTCAAAGGACAAATGAACATTTGCTTATCTTAGGCAGAAACTGACAGACACCATAAAAGCCTGTGGGAACATTAAACTAGAAAAGTGATTAATTATTGGAGGCTGAACATGAATTTGTATGAGAGTGTGTGGCTCCCAGGGGCTGCAGTAATGGGGCATCCTGCCCATTTTCATGCTTTTTTCTTTAGGAAAAAACAGACTTCCACCGGGAGGAACCAGAGAAATTCAGAGAAAGCTCTCCCCCTGCAATGTTGGTTGGAGAGCAGGGCAGCCACTGGAAATCAGTCTTGACCATGGCCCTATGAAACAAAGGCTTAGTCTGCAAGGGGCGGTCACGGGACACAGAGTGAGGGCACTAACGCATACTAGCTGCGGCTGCGGAGGGAAAACAGAGCAGGAGATGGTGCGACCTATAGCTTAGTTTTAATCTCTATGTTTAATATAAATCCATTTTTATTTGTTATGAGTGAATTTATCATTGAATACACAATAAAATTTTGACTATGTATATGTGTATATGTACTTTGCATATCATTTATGTGTATATGTACTTTGCATATCTTTTATGTAAAGTTGGTTTTCATTTAGCTTAATACTATTGATTTTCATTTAGCTTAACTCTGTGAATATTGTTCTATAACATTCAACATTATTCAAATACTTCTATATATAAGTAGATACATGAATTTGGCTACATCTTGCAGGATATTTAAGGCTTTCATTTTTTTGTAATTTTAGCTTTTTCAGTTTTAGCCCTTATAAATAAAACTTTACTAAAAAGAGTAAATTAAAGACAGAAGGTGTTTATTAAACATTATTGAATCACTCTTTATCCTTAGAGTACATCTTATCACTGGAATCATTAGATTTAAACTTCTTTCTAGACTTTTGTGCCATATCCTCCAAATCACTTTATGGAAAGTTTATATCAAAATGCATTCATTTTAGCAGTGAATTAGAACCCCCGTTTCTCTGCCACTTAGTCCATAAATTATACTTTCTCTGTATTTTAATCTGGAACACCACCCCTCCCCACACACACAACAAACAAAAGTGATACTCAGTGAAAACATATAATCTTGAAGTATTTTTTAATTAGTTTGTGAATTACCGGTCTTTAGAAAGTGTTTGATATAGCTAAACCTACATTTGAAAAAAATTAAAAATAGCATATTTTTGTATCTGTTAGGCTATATTTACTTTAATCCTTTCTTCTGCAATACTTGTTATTGATATTGCATTTGTCTTATTTGAAAATGCCTTTTGTAGATTTTGCCTCTTCTGTTTTTTTTTTTAATGGCATATGATATTTCTAACAACTAGATTTAACTCCTAACAGGCTATAAAATGTGAACCGTAAATTTAATACTTATAGTATACATTAAAATATTTATTCACCTTAGCTTTTCCAGTAATGACTGCTGTTTAAACCTGGAAAGTGAATCTGAACCAATCCACTGTGAAAAATTTGTGCTTTGACAATTATTTTGCTGCAGAGTGGGTATTTGGTCTTTCTATCAGAAGTTGGATAGTGTAACTATCCCAATAAGGCAGACTTATTTATTGATAAGATTCTTTCATTTCAGAGATATTTCTGCTTCCACTTAAATTCTAGGATAGGAGACACCAGGTATGTTTGGGGAGAAATTGCTGCTAAAGTCTTCAGAACATATTTAAGAGATAAGTCCTATACTGTCCCCAATATGTTATTGCTTCCTACTCTACTTCCTGTCAGGATATGGCAACTACTATTTGAAACAAGACATGTGTGTTACAGCTCTGGGAAAGTATTTTCAGAAGTAATCTGTACTCTTTAAAGTTTTAAACCACATACTGATGTTGTTGTGTTAAGGATCAGTGCTTCTAATGGGTGTTATTTATGATCACATGTGATTGTCACAAACTGGCCTCTCTTTGGCTTCCTATGACACATAGATTTGGATTGGAAAGTCTATGGGAAATTAAATACATATAGCCTCTTCTGATTTCATCCTTAATCATTTCATAAGGAACAATAGTACTTTTTATTCAACAGTACCTATTTCTTAATGCAGAAAAAAAAACAGTTTGGGAAATATTCAAATGATTAGACAATTGGATTATAAGTTACTGAAATGAGAAAGTGAGTATCTGTGCGGTTACAAGGTATGCTTGCAATCCAAGACAATGGTATCTAACTGTTTTCTTTGGAAACTCATCATCCCTTTTGAAATTTCTATTTTTAAATGTTGGTTGTTTTTACTTATTTTTACAATTTCTTCTTCCTTTTTTTAGTTAGTTAATATGAAGTTTTCCTTCTATAATTTTACCCCTTGCATTTGGCATTGTTTCTCTAAAACTGTGTGAGGTAATATACAAGAATGAAAATTTATGAGTTCTAATTTCTGAGCAAGCAAGATAAGAGATTAATATTTTTACTCTATTTTTCTATGATTTGCCTATTATGCACAGGAGAATGAAAATATCACAGAAAATGGGAATTTAAAAAAACCTTTTATTACCCACAGAAAATCTATGTTGGTGATTATACTCTGTCTTCACAAGGGTGGGAACATAAAAGGGGATAATCATCATTATCCCCAGGCAATCAAGAAGAATTCTTTGGCATTTTGATTTTCTTAGATAAGTAGCTTTATCAGAGGACCATATACCAATAGCTATTTGGTCAGAGTGACTTCACTCAAGCTGCATGAATTTATTGAATTCTTCTGCAGTGTACATAAGTAGATAGGGGTAATACAAACTTGTATTTTAATTGATGAGATAGACATTGATGTACTTTATATAAAATAAGTACTATTGTCTATTCAGCAAAATTTGTTGTACATTCTTATTTCTTGCAATTTTACAATTCTCTACCTATTTGAGAAGTCAAATACTGATATGTAGCTTTTGCTAATATTGCTAAAACTAGTTTTTTTCATTCAACTCTTTCCAATTTATTCAATTCAACTGGAACATTAAAATGCAATCTGATGCTCAAACAGTGTTTTAATATATAAGATGTAAGAAATATTTGAGACATAAATTTTAACAAGAACAAATATAATTTCTATAAGCTAATTCATCTAAATAATATACTGATCTCAATTTTATATTAAACAAAATATTTTCCTGAAATCTTAAGAGAAACCATTATGACAAATTTAAAATTCCCACATTTATGAAACTTGATCTCAGAAAACGTGAAATATTTTTAAGTTGTTTGATATTTTTACAAATATCCTATTTGTGAAGGGCAGTACATGATCTCCTACTCTCCAGAGGCTTGCTCAATACATTTGTTCCCATTGTTACCATAGAAATAGTATCAAGTGTTTCAAACATCATAAAATATAAGATTAGAAAAACTTTTACCTCATTATCAGTTTAGGATTTTCAGATTGCCTTTTTCTTTTTCATTTCAAAATATTGCAGTATTGAGAAACTAATTGGGTGAAGGTGTTTCTCATCAACCCAGTCAGTGTAAAATAATTGCTTTAATATTAGTATAAAGCCTATTAAAGTTACTGGAAGAAAAAATTACATGACTGATCCAGAAGTGATAGTGATGACTCAAACAGAAGAAAACAAAGAGAGCAAGAAAGAAAGATTAGATTTACCCAGGATTTCTTTTTCTATGGTCCTTTTGGAGGCGGAATGGAGTTACGAAGTCACTATTACATACTGAGAAGTACCTTTTCAACTGCTAGTGTCTATTTGTAAGCCATTTTAGTTTCTACATACTCCTTCTTATTCCGTTTATTTACTGCATAAGGTCTTTGCATAATTATTTTTTCTTTATTTGATATCAGATACACTTCTCCTCTATTTCTGACTTTCACCCCTTCCATAAGGTATGCTCAGTCATGAACAATGAAATGAAAATAAGCTTGCCATTGCCACAGTGTTCAAGCTGATGGTGATTAGTGTGGAAAGCAAGACTCATAAAGTGGCATCGGTCCCAGCAAGATAGCATCAAGTTTATAAAACAAAGTGGAGTCACTGGTGGCAACCAAGATGGCTGCCAGTCAGCCATGACACTTTGGTTCAAGAGAGAAACTACCTAAGTCACACCAGACATACAAGGCAAAGAAACAAACCTAAGACATCGCACATGTGACCAGAACAGCAGTTTCTGCAGAGCAAGACCATCCAAAGATAGGCTCCTGGGAAAAGTCCTCACGCACTGTCAGGGATCCCAAAATACTTCGCAAGATACCCAGAGCATGGAGTACATGACCCTCGAGGGTATAACTGAGGCAGGTTCCAGATCACTGCTGAGACAGCTGAGCTCCACACCCCAAGGTGGTGCCCCATGTCACGCTGATCTCCCTTGGCATCGGCTCCTGGAGGCTCTGCCCTGCTGGACTGGGGACTTTGTCTGCCCTGCTGCCCACCCAGCTCCAGAGAGGTTCTACCGTATAAGATGCTGGTGGCTCCTGCGTTCACTGTGCTGTTTGCCAGACCTGTAGGCTGAGACTCTGGGACTTGGGTTCATCATACCCCAATTCTCCTGTGTGATGTTATAACTGATTGTTTCTGAGTTACTATTATTCTTGTTATTAGGTTAGTATGAATTTGGATTGAACCTGCATTAATAAAAGCCAAGTAAATGGCAGGGTCCCCTGTGTTGGCTCCCTATTATTTCTTGCTGCTGGCATTACCTGTAGGACTGGTTGGTGGTCATATAGGTGGCTCAGTGTTTTCAGTTCTTAAGGTTCTGATCAGACGACCCAGGTGGGAATCAAAGCCTGGCTTATAAAAAAGACTATATCACAAAACATACACTGGCAACGACTGGTTATAGGCAGTGCCAAAATAGCAATAGTTTTCTATCTTAACCAACACTGTTATTTTCTCTTTATTAACAGCCAGGACTCAATACTCCAGCTCTGTAGAAATCAAGGTTCTGTTTTACAGAAACACAGTCCAACTCCTTAGGTTCTTTTAGCATGATACTTTGTCTAACCTTTGAAATGAACTCTTCAATTTTAACCACCTCTTTCTTAGGCATTTGAGAATGGTCCCTTTTCTTTTCATGTTTCTGAGCCTCCCTCACAAAACAGATAAGAAAATCATATTTACAGGTGTCTATGAAGTTTGAATGTATCATTTTACTCATTAGGATAAACTTCTCTTAGTTTCAGTCCTGAAACTGAATCCACTTTTTTAAAATCAGTTCTGCAGACATTTTTCGACCTTTGTGGACACATTAGTGACAGGTCTAAATTCCTCACTGCTGCTTTAAAGGTATGAATAAAGTCACACTTCATTGCCTTCTAAGATACCAGATACATTTGTATTTTGTTTTTCTGTACTATTATTTTCTTAATAAAATGCATATTCTATATTAGAATATCTGATTAAATGCAAAGTTTTAGGTTTATTTGTTTAATAAAATATGTGGTCCAAGCTAGTGGTTGATTTATCTACATGTAAAATATAAATCATGTTATACATGCATAACTTTATATGTGCATAATTGTATAAAGTATAAAATCCCAACTGTCAGCATTCTTCCAAATCACCTTGGTTAAAGAAAGGTTATATCTGTACTTTTCAATTCCTTCACTCTTTTTACACATTGTCAGAGGGATGTAAACCACAGGAAATATAGTCAATAATATTGTAATAAATAACCCTGGCTGGTGTGGCTCTGTGGATTGAGTGCCAGCCTTTGAACCAAGGGGTCACTGGTTCGATTCCTAGTCAGGAAGCAGGCCAGGTCCCCAGTGTGGGGCATGTGAGAGGCAACAACACATTGATGTTTCTCTATTTCTCCCTCCCTTCTCTTCTCTCAAAAAAAAAAAAAAGTTATATATATAGTGCCAAGTAGGTACCGGAGATATCAGGAAGAGAACTTTGTAAAGCATACTGTTGTCTGACCACTATGCTGTACACCTGAAACTAATACAAAAGTATATTGAATGCACACTGTAATTGAAAAAAAAAATTTTTAAAGTTCATATCAGACCCTCTCTGGGAAGCCTTCATCCAGTGGCACATTGTGAAGGACAATAAAGGTCTGATTCTCTTGTCACTATGTGGGACATCTAAGCAAGGTCATTGAGCTGCAGAGCTCTCTGTTGGCTCAGATATGTCTCCTTTGTTGAGTCTCCTACAAACTTCATCTGACCAGTCTTCCTTCCTTTCTTTCTTTTCCATGGGTTTCTATCTTAAAGACCCACCCTAACAAACATTCTGTATGCTAATAAAAGTCTCAGAGTCAACTTCCAAGGTACGTAACCTCCAATAATCATAGACAAGCAGATGGATATACAGATAAACAGCTGGAACCTTAACTAGCAATTACACAGCAACCGGGTTAAATTAAATTGAGATCTTCTTCAATCTTATGTTTTCCTCAGATGACAGTATATATATAACTGTTTTATATTATGGAGATTTTAGTTCAGGTTAAAATGAATTGTGTGGACTAGGGGAATCTATTTACCTTCTGTAAGTCTCAAAATGCTTATCTTTAAGTGATTATAAAAATAAGTCCCAATATTATTAGAGTTAAAAATCAGTGTGACAAGTCAAGTTAATCACTAAATATCCTTCCTGGAACATTCATGATTCATTTGCTACTTTATTTTCTAAAATTATAAGAGAATTCATTTTTTGATACAGAATCAGACTATAGTAGTAATCATAGAAGTAGATAAGTCATAACATGGTGTGATATTTTCTAATAGGCTTTTTCTTTCAGAGGAATATATGAAAATGAATACATTTAGAGCTATAGTTCAAATAAATCCTTTACCTGGATTGCAGTTTAATTATACTCTTGAAGAAGACTTGATTTGTAGTAAGCTTCCTAAAGGAGAATAAAACAACACTTAATGACTTCAAGTTGGGTCATATATCCAGACATCAAGCTTCAGGAAATTGGCACCTGGAATGCCTTTTTCTTCCCTCTGCCTTCTTTGCAATAGAGGTAGAAGAAATTAAATGAATGTAGGAGAATAATTAAATATAATATGAAGAGATGCTTTCTGTTGCTTCAAAAAATAAAGGAGTGGGATTTGGGGTGGGGATCAGAGTATGTAGTAAAATTTTAGTTCAATAGGGTCATACATATGCTTCTTTTCTATCAGAAACATATTTCATTTGATTTTTGATTGATGGGAAATTTTGCATATCACTGGAAAAGGTCATTGTGCCATTTTGCACTTTAAAATACATCTGGGTAACCTAAGGCAAGCTATTATAAATCATGAAGCAAGTCAGGTTTATTGAGTATCAGATTTCCATTAAATCACATTCATACACAAAGAGACAGTTCAAATTGTAATTGAAGTTGTCAGTTTTCATTCATCTTATAGAGGATTATTCCAGCTGCACATTACTCATATTTTTGTAGTTTGAGTCAATTTATCTGAGTCTGCTTGCTGTAAGAATATGAAAAGGGCAAGCTGAAGTTTCTTGTTATTGTTGTTAATTCTAACAAAATAGTAGTTATTTTCTAATCACAAAAATGACACTTTTATTTCATTCAAAAAGTAAGTAAAATATAATTCAATTTTTATATTTCACCTGCAACCCATATAAAGAGACAGTCAATAAAAATGATGTACCATAACGATTTAAAATGTAGAAAATGCCAGCTCCACAGGAACTGTCTGAAAAATAAATTATTTTTAAATTTGGAAATTTTTAGTAAGGCACAATGGGAATTATTAAAGTGATTGAATGATTCCTAATGAATACCAGTCAATTTTTATTCTGACAAATACAGGCTTCCTGTGAAGTAAATATTACAAATTTGATGTTGCTAGGAAAAAAGTTGTGAGGGTTTCTAATAATAAATCTTAAAAAAAACAAGTGAAGAAAAATTTTCTTATTTTTAGTAATTTCTAAGTTATATCACTATGATAAACCTCATAAAAGTTGCACTTAATATTATCATTAAAAGACATGTTATTTTGTTCCATTCTAATTACATGTAATTTGTGCATGAAACATGAGCCTTTTAAATGTTACCTCAATTAGTCCCATCACAAAATAGTATGAATGGAATAATGGAATTATAAACTTACTATGGAAGACAAAAACACTCAGTTCTTGTGCAGTGGCAGACATAAAGGTATCCAAGTACTTGTTTTCCTTTTTTTTTTCCCTTTCACTTTAAGTCTTTTGAATAATTTTCATTTTGTATTACCACATATTTCACATGAAGGCTGACTTTAATGTTCAACATCTTAAAGGTCACTGAATCTTGGAGGCCATTCAAACCATGCATATTCCTGGACGGTTTATGGAACTTAAGACCCCAGTGTAAATGCTGACAAGTTCTGTCTGTCTCAGTCAGCATTCCTGATGCTCTGGATGTATGTGCATCCCTGGTCTCCTATCTACTCATCTACCTTTTATCTACATTATTCACTCATTTATTTATTTGTTTGTATGGATTTATTTGTTCATTCCCCAAATATTTAAGTCTTCATTGTGCACCAGGTGCACTATGCTAAACCCTGGGGTCTCATTTGGTTATTTATAAATTATTTTTTGTCCTTGTGATTTACCTCCAGTTGTGGAGATAAATGTGAATCAAATAATCACACAAATGCAAATTCATTCTCTACAGTGATTATAAAGATCCACCTACTATGAAAGAAAACCCTATTTTGAGAAGAACATCCAAGAGTTTAATCTGATCAGGTCTAATTGAATCAGGAAAGGATTCCTTCTTGAATCATGAAACTTGAGCAGATACTAACTCGGTGAAATGAGGGAGAAGGAGCAAAGGAAAAATAAAGTCCATTTATAACAGAGGGAAATATATCTGCAAAGATCCTGAGGATTAATTCACTGATTTTAGGAGGCTGAATAAAATGAGTTCATTGGCATGAAATGAAAGAAATAGGGAAGGTGCCACTCATTTCAAAATGTTATTTCTATAGTTTCTTCATATACATTTTTGTGCTATTATTACATAGGTTATTTAGTTTACATTCTATTACTGTTTAACATGATTTTTAAAATAAATTATGCTTTTTATCAATATCTTGATGAATTTCATATTGATTCTTATTGTATTTTATTTGATTCCCTTAAACTTTCTAAGTATGAAAACACATAATTGATAAAATATGATATTTTTGCCTTCTTTTCTTAAAAATAAAAAAAAAGCTAGAAATAGATGTATTCTCTCTTCTTCTCTTTAATTACCTTTGTGGTAATTTCAAAACAATGTTAGTGATAATAGTGATAAAAATTATGTTTTTTCTTGTATTATCCCTAATTTAACTGAGGATGTTTTAAGAGTAAAGCTTGGATAATTTCATTCAACAAACTGTTATTTAGCCTGTCATGTACCAGGCACTGAGATAAAGGGCAACAGACCAAAAATCCTTGTTTCGTGGAGTTTACATTGTGTGTGTGAATATATATAAGTATTTTATATATATTTATATATATAATCAGTTTACCTGTTTGACATTCTTTTATAAGGGCTCAATCAGCTGAGAATAGTAGGTACTAAATATCTATCAAGAAAGCAAAGAGAGAGTATTTTTCTTTAAACATAGGTCACTGCTTAACAAGGATTATTTAAGAGAAAATGAACATTTTATTGATTAAACTAACATAAGCACTAAGGCTTTGCTTACATATGTTTACAAGTTGTGTAAGAATAACTGGGAAGTATCCTGTCTTCATAGTAGGTGAATGTATAACCTCTACTTCAACACAAGCCAAAGAGGGAATTTTGGAACTTTTGAGAACTAATGAAATTGCTCATTTAATATGTGCCCCTATAAGCCCTGGGGGGCCGTTGGGATGAAGGAGGCTGGCATACTCAGGAGGCATTTTCATTGTTTATTCAGGAACCTGCCTCCATTGTTGGAGATCTCTCAGTGAAATTTTTTTTTTTTTGAGGAACGTAACTACGTCTCAAGTTTACACTCATCTCTTCTCCGCATATGGCTAACCTTAGCCATAAAGATGCATTTCCAACTTTCTGCTGTTGACATCATTTCCCCCATCCAAATGGGCTTCCTGAACAGGAGCTGGACCAACCCAAAGCCAATTTGCTCTCCTGATTATGACCCATACTTGTCCATAGCAAGCTCTGACCCATTTTCTCATGCAAAAATCCTCATGAGTCCTGGTCACTCTGAATACAGCCACCTCTCTGATGGTGTGACATCAACGTAATAGAAACACCATTGCATTCCTCAGACATGAATCAGGCACTGTCCTCTGTGTCCCTCAATCTCCAGGAGAAATATATTTTGTTCTCGACGCAGTACATCTTTTCCCCTAGTACTTTCACTTTGCTAAAATTTCCCAACCTTTTGTTGGTCTCTCCCAGCTCAGTAATGGACTGAAGTTGGAAAGTCAGGTAAAGATAAAAATCTGTCTTGGACAGGAACTTTGCAAGCCCCCATGAGAGGTTACATACCTCACATTAGATAGTGTGAGGCACACGAATGAACTAGAAAGCTTCTATTCTAGACCAAACTATTCCTGGCCTTATGATTTGTATTAAGTTTTAAATACATTAATCTTTTGTGAACTTTCTTTGTCATCATTTTAATAACTACATAGAGAGTAATAGTTCACCTGCTGGATATATGCCAAATCTCTTGTGAACTCCTCATTTCAAATATAAGCAAGGTCACAGAAAGATTCTAGTCTGTTTAAAATCTCCTTAGATAATTTTCCTTTGATGGTCTCAGGTCTGAGAGGTCATTTTATACTTTTCCTTGTAGAAAATATATGTTTATGTCCTTTCTAACCCTTTAGTGCTATACTTAAATGCTTTATATTACTAATCAATATTTGGTTATTTTATTCAATACTTGTTTACTAATTCTCCCTCAGTTGACTGTGAGCAGTGACTCTCTTTTTCAATGCTTAGCACAGGTTGTGACATATAGTAAGCAACCAACAGGTAATTTCTGAGCAAATCAATTGGTGATGAACAAGTAACATAATTTATCATATTGATATTATATCTTAATATATTGAACTATCCTAATATTGCACTTATTCAACATTTTTATGATTATTAACACTGGCAATCTTCTCAAAATTATTTGTTTTTACCCATAATTAAATATTCTAAATAGATTCTTAAAACTGATCATTGTTGATTCAATACATGTTTTAATGAATGTTTTTAAGATTTTTAATATATGTTTCTCAGAAGCTTCAGTAACACTGAGTGTTAACTTTTAATTTTTTGACAGTTTGGGAGGAAAAAAATGTCACCATGCTACTTGTTAATTTTAATTATTTGGGTGCTTGTAGAGTACATGTAGTTTTTCATTGTTTTTTTTTTTTTGTTTGTTTGCTTGCTTTGTTTGTATATAATCATTTTCAAAGTTTTTTCTAGTGAACTGAGTTTTGGGGATACTTGTTGACTTTTTTCTATTAGGATAGTTGTTTTTTTTTAACAACTAACAAAATTATTTTATGTATTAATTATATATACCATTTGTATGTATGTTGTACATGATTTCTTAGTCATTGCTGTAAAATTCTCATTTTTATGGTAGTTTTAAGTTATGAAAATAGTAATATTTAAGGCAGTTGGTTCTTAATATTTTGTCTTTTAGTATCCTAAAAAAGGCCTTCCCCAGCAATATATTGAACTAACATAAAATTCTCTATTATATATACGTTTTCTGCAAGTCTTAAATATTTCTGCTAACTGGCATCTACTTACTACGTACTATAGGTTCTTAAATGAATTTAACTTAAAAGTAATGCGCACATATGTGAAGTCGGTGTACTTTTATACAGCTATTCACCTTCATTAAGCTGATCTGTTTTTCATCTTTCTAGTAAGATTTCAGGCTGACAGTTTGGGCTATAGTCATCTTTTCTGTGCAATGATACATTTTATCTTGAGACACTAGGACACATGTGACATTGGCCCATAACACAGTGTTCTGAGTGTATAGTTAACTGACTCCCCATTGATCTGTTTTTTTCTGTGTAATATCTCACTTGAGAGAATATAGGCACAAGGCCTCTATAATTAAATGGAAGAATGGCTATGTAGTAATAACAGATATTGTGAATAAATTCTGATTGATCAATTATTCAAAATTTCACCCAACAAGGGATCAGTGAGTGCCAGGCAATGCTGTGTGTGTATGTGAAACACAATTGTGAAAGCATACGTGAAAGCTGCCCTTGTGAAGTTCAGATTCTAGCAGATTTGAGCTATCATTGGCCTTGGTATCCTTGTTCAACCAACACTAAACAAATATTTACCTCTAAAGTCACTAAGTTGCAAATGAATTAAAAGTATTTTCCTTAAGAAATTCAAATGAAGGATGAAAAGGACAATGAACGATTTTTTTTTTTCACTACAAAGCTAGATAGTAGCAGAAAAGAGATGCAGCAAGGTGCAGAAAAGAGTCAGACTTCAGTCGACCAAGAAAATGACCCAGGAAGCTTCTCCAGAAGAGGTGACATTAAGATGCACTTTGAAGAATATATACTTTTTTTATTTCTAGGAGGAGAATTGAAGAAAGCAATTTTACATGTGAGGAAAGGCATATTGCTGTGGAACAAAATGGCAAATATAAAAGCACAAAGATCATTTTGGAACATGGGAATAAACTGTGTACCTGCCTCTTCAAATAACTCTTTCTCTTTTCTATCACCTGTGTATATATATATATATATATACACACACACACATATATATGTCTGTGCGTGTGTATATATATACATATATATATGTATATATATACACACACATGCAGTACCACCTATATCTTAACTTCCTGGAATCTGTAGCAATTTTTTGTATCCACAATACACTGAAAAATAATTTTCATTTTTTAAAACAAATTCCTTATTTTAAAAATTACTTTTAGTAAATAATACTTCCTGAATATTTGGAAAGCTCAAATATGGCAGAAATTTCTAGGGTCAATTCCAAATATAATATCACTTTGGAGATATTTTTCATGTGTTTATATTTTCCAAGTCACAGAAGAACTTGCATTTTCACATGTAAACTGGACACAAGAGTTTTTCCAACTGAAGAAAGTGGTGAAGGGCATTCCAAAAGAAAGAAACAGAGTAGAATTGTAGGTTTTGAAACTGTTTAGCCATTTGTAGACTGCCAACTTACCCAGCATCATCAGAATAATAAGAATATGAGGTGGATAAAAAATGGAGTCAGGCATCTGGAAAGAGAAATCCAGAGGAGGTTGTAAAAAGAAATGTTTAGCACACTGTTACATTTGTTTTAGAGCTAAAATCTGAGTAAACTAAAATTCTAAGTAGTAAAAGTCTTGATTAATACTACTGTCCTGGAAATGTGTATTTGCAAAAGAGATAAAATATTTGAGCTTATGTTTATCGCAGCCTCCAAGGTAACAACACGAGGGCATATGTGCTAGGGAAGTATTGGACCATGCTGATTGATAGTAGCAGATGTAAACTTGGAAAGCTCTGAACTTTATTCAGACCGTACTGCTATATTTGGCAGTCGGGTTGCATTGTTATTAGTATACTCAACACTATAGGTTATATGCTTTCTTTTAGTATATGTATACTTTGACAACACTAATATTAATTGCACATTAATCTAAATTTAATTGAGAATAAACTCAAACACATTTAACTTGGATCTGCTTATATTTATATGTATACATGTGAGTAAACATGACTTTTATATCTAGAACAGCAGGGTGAGAATAAAATTTTATATGTTTTTCATATTTTGTAATAATCTGCAAGTAGAAAAAATAGATTTATTATGAAATTTCTAAATTACAGTAGACTAAAAGTTGTTATACAAATGATAGAAAGAAAAAATCGTAATGTGTAAGAAATGAGAGAAAAGCAAATACCTTTATTTCTAAAGCTGATAATTCACTTAGGACTTCTTGACTCAAACTGCAGACATTCTATTTTTTTTAGATTGATGAATTGGAAGGGAAATAGGATTAATTATAGAATAAAAGCAATATTTTAAAAGAAATATTAGTGATAGTGATATTATACATTACCAAAAGTATATTTTATATGCATCTGATAGAATATTTATTTTGAATGTTTAAAGTTGTAATCTAAATACAATAAATTCTAAAATATATTTGAGTTTAAAATAGAATAAACAGAATTATTACATAATTTTATTTCTTGTGCAAATAAAAAGAACAAAAACTTTCTAAGAAAAACTTCTTAAGGAAGTGCAATTAAGAATAATGAGAAGAAATTTAGGGTAGTACAATTAAGGACAACAATTTGTTGGTGAGAACTAGTGGGTAAGTGTCTGGATTCTCATAGAAAGAAAGGGAACATCCTCCCACGGGTCATATAATGGCCAAGCAGACATTACACTAAAGGGCTTATTAGAAATAGTTTTTCTCTGCTTGCAGAGAAATGAACTCAATGGTCTAGTTCCCACACTTGTTCCTTTATATTCAATGAACCTAGACCCATAAAGTCTGATTTACCGTCTGCTTGAAGATTCAAAGAACTGAAAGAATTCTCAGAACTCCAATATTCAAAAATGATTACCTTTCCCCTATATGTCTAGTATTTGATATATCACAAAATTACTCAAACACTTATTTAATTATTCTTTCTGAATATGAGAAGAATATTTAAATACATAGTGTGAAAAAAAGTAATGGAAAATATGTGCAATGTAATTTCAGACATTCACCTAGTAAGGCTGTGTCTTTTGTTATATATTGAACCTTGTACATTCTAAAATACTACTGATTAATTTTAAAACAGTATTCCAGAATCTTGCTGAATGCTACCTTGTCTATTTTTGATGGCTAGAACAGAAGTCATCTTTAAATTGTGAGGTGAGAAGTCCTTGGAACTAGGCTAAAGATGTTATGAAGGAGCAGAAAGGTTAAAAACACACACATACACACACAAAAAAACCCTGATTTCTTTTTAAGTTAATAGTGTTTTTTTCTTACTATATCATCTGTTTGGTAGTTTTCTGTTAGTTGAGCTCTAAAACAACCTAACTGATACATTGTTTTACTATGCTAAGGAACAACTTCATACGTGTAGAAAACGCAAGCTTGCTTTTAAAAGAGTTTGAAATAAAAAACTTACAAAAAATTTACTTCAATATATAAAAATAACACAACAGACTTATTAAATAAAGATAAAATTCACCTAATTAAATTGGTTTGTAACATCTTAAAGTCATAATTATAAGAACGATAAATTATCATGGGATAATATTAAGCAGATATACATTTTTTGAACAAAGATTCATAACTCCTTAGAAAAAAATGTTTGTTTTAAAGCTCTGGAAGTTCTCCATAAGAGTTTTATAAAAATTAGGCATTCATTTTAGATAATTTAAAAAATAATAAGTCCCTCTTTGAATCACTGATTAAATACAATAAGCTGTTATTAACATGCAAGTTCAGTGATTTTATTTGCTTGATTTTGGTTTGTGGTTAAGACACCATCAAGAACATACAGTTTTGCTTCAGTTATCTCAAGTTAATTAAGATAGACAGACTGAAAAGAAAACATATTTAAAACTTTAGGCTTAAATTATTCCTTAGCAGGAATTACAAACTTCCTAGAAGGTGAAACTGAGTCCTGTGATATTTGGACTTAAGAATGATGTTGTAAAGATTTAATTATATTCAGAAAAATAAAACAAATAACAGTTCAGTGTCACTTTTAAATTCTCTAGATAAATATTAAATAATTCTTAAATTATGATATACTTTTATTAAACAGGCCCTGAGATAATTACATAATTGAGTGTTCAAAAATTTTTTTCCAGAATTCCCAAGAGAAAAAAAAAATACTACATTGAAAAGCTACGAAAATTGTGACTACAAAAGAAATATACAACTTTAACATAAACAATAAAAACACAGAAATTGTTAAAGATTTTGCTTACTTTGATTCAGTCAGCAAGCCAGAGGGAGACTCTTAGCCAAGAAATCAAGAGAAGACTGAGACTCAGCAGGGGAACAATGGCAGAATGAGGAAAGATCACCACGTGGAAAGGTGTGTTAAGAGAAACCTACTTACTATGTGGAGGCAAAAGTTGAAAAGTGAAGAAGCCTGTAAGAAAAAAAAAAAAAGGTCATGCCCTGGTAGGCGTGGTTCAATTGGTTGGGTGTTATTCTGCAAAGCAAGAGGTTGTCAGTTTGAGGCCTGGTCAGGGCACATGCCTGGGTTGCAAGTTCTGTCCCAGTCAGCACGGACGTGAGTGGCAACCAACAGATGTTTCCCTGTCACGTCAGTGTTTTTCTCCCTCTCTTTCTGCTTGGCTTCCCCACTCTCTAAAAATAGATAAATAAAATCTTTTAAAAAAAGATTCATTTGAAAAATGGTTTTGGAGGAGAGTGCTATAGGTACCCTGGACCACCCGAAAAACAAACAAAAAAGGTGGGGCTTAGAGCAAATAGAACCTGAATCATCGCTGGAGGCAAAAATGACAAAACTGAAGCTGTACTACTTTGCGCATTTCTTGAAAAGGCAGAGTTCTTTGGAACAAACAGTAATTCTGGCAAAAACAGAAGGCAGCAGGAAAAGAGGAAAACTGCCTTTGAGGTGGATTGACTTTACCAAAGATGTGATAGGTTTGAGCCTACAGGAGCAGAGCAGGGCTGCTGAGGACAAGAGGTGGCACAAATCACTCATTTGCATGGTCTCCAGGAGCTGGAGTCAACAAAAGGGAACGTAAAACACAACAAAGCGTTAGGCTTTCTCAGACGACTGGATTGATTTCTTTCATTCAATGATGCTTGTTTTCTTTTTCATTTTCAAATAATGAATAGGTAAGTGAAGTGAGACATAATACAGAGGGCGTTTTGAAATAAAATCAACATTTTCTAAAGTGGTTTAAACAAAATTTTTAAATTTTTTAGCTGTTTTAGAGGTTTGAGCAGTAGTAAAACATTGTTTTCCTACTTCTCATAAAGTATAATTATCATTATCCAGAACAAATGAATCTACCTCTTGTATTTTACATACGTTTTTATCAGATCATAATTGTTAAACTCTCATAAAGAAATACAAAGTTAGAATGTTAAAAATCCTAATATAGAGCTTATATAGAGCCATCAATTATTTAACTAGGTAACATATTTATGAATACCCTCTAAATTTATGAAAATATATGTAATTTTATAAATATACCAATAAAATAACTTGTTCTTCATTTCACACAGTAATGTTTATTTTACATATAGGATTGATATTTTAAATAACATTTCAAAAAACTCTTTAAAAATGAAAGTACCCTTTGCCTTGGTCAGTGTGGCTCAGTTGGTTGGAGCATCGTCGCATAAACTAAAAGGCCACTTGTTCAATTCCTGGTCAGGGCACATGCCTAGATTTTGGTTGAGTCCCAGTTTGGGGCATACAGCAAAGGCAATTGACCGACATTTTCCCCTCACATTGATGTTTCTACCCCTCTCTCTCCCTTTTCCCTCTCTCTAGAATCAGTAAGTATATTTGGGTGATGATAAAAAATTATACAACTGTTGTGAAACTGTGTTAGGGATTTGGGAGGATTTGGGAGGCCTGGAATAGGGAGTTCTCGGGCACCGCCACTCCTTGCAGTGTACAGAGTCAGCAGGAGGAAGGAGAGTTTCCTCTTTCCCCAGCAACACGAAACTGAGCTGCCCTGGCCTGCGACCAACAAAAAGCTGCCACCACTTCAAACTTTCATTTTCCTCCAATGAACGTTTGTTCAAAATAACCCTTCCTAACTTTCTGCTTTCCCCTATAAGAGAATGTATTTCTCCTTTGTTCTCTAGACTTGCCTATAGTTTATCATAGTTTGTATCAAACTGCAAAATAAACAAAAATGTAATGGTAAGAGGAAGGGAAAAACTGGTCATTTTTTCCTTCCATCTATTACTCAAGATCTTTACATTATTAACATGTCCAGTATTTCCCTTCAGTCTCTCACAGCTTCAGTTTTTCTAAGAAAGCTAAGTCTAAATGTGTTACATTGGGATGACTCTCTTGGAAAATAATGTGTTTTCATTATTCTATCCTTCCTTCCGCTGACCACTTTATCTCTTCGCTTTGTCCTCTAGATTTGGAGTAGCAAACATCAGTGAAAGAGGTTATAACATCGAAAGATTTAGAAATTCCAGAGGAACCAACTTCACCTCTCAGGAACAGCTTTCGTTCCTTATTGGCTCTTAAAGAGCCTTCACTCTTGTTAAATACTCCAGCTCTGTAGACTTTTCTGCCAATAGATTACTGAGCTTTTTTCACAGATGAAATTAGATCTGTCAAGCAGATGAAATTAAATACTCTTAATTTCCTGCTTTACCATTTTGCTGTAGCTATTGAACATCAACTCCTCTCTGTAATCTTGGTACAGAAATTTAAACACCCTCGCCTAAAATAATTTATGTGCAACTAAGAGAGAGACACAATGTAATTGCAATAAAATGATGTGTATGCTGTGTTAGGCATATGCCAAACTTCTAGAGGGTCTTCGCTAACATTGATTCAGATGAACACAACTGACCTAGATTTTAAGGACAACGTTGAGTTATACTGACTAATGGCAAGTAATGAGTAATTGCCGTCAAAAGGGTCTGCCTGCTTAGGCTTCAGAAAGAAAGTCCAACCGAATCCTGAGGGTTGTGCACATTTGCATTTACCAAATGCAGGAGAGGTAGAAGTGAGAGGTGGTTACAAAAACACGAGCATAAATAGGGACAAATCAAAGGAGAATTTCTTTTCTTAAGAAAACAAAGGAAAGGTGGAAGAGTCAAGTGATAAAAAAATAAAATATTTCTGAATTTATCTATCAGGAGGCAGTGATTGCTTTGACAATGAGGTATCCATGAGGATGATGAAGGCAGAAACCACATTAGCTGAAATACGGAGAGAATGGGCTAGAAGGACATATTTATAGCAGGGATCAGAAAATATTTCAAGAAGCTTGGTTGATCAAATAAGAATCTGGTTAAAATGGTAGCTGTTTGGGAATTATAATGAGATATACCTGTACCTCTCTCCCTTCAATTAGAGAGGCTCATTTTCCTTTAAACCATGTCATTCAGGTGCCCTGGTCACATGGGTCCCCAGGTAGCCCAAGTAAGTCAATCATCTGTTTTTTAGTAAGTCAATCATCTTTTTTTAAGGAATCATATAGGCTTTAAGATAGATCAAATTTTCTCCTATGAAATGAGGTACCATAAGAACCATTATCTCTAAATCTTCCAAAATTCATCTTTTCTACCTTGCTGGGGGAGACTATAGATATAAAGGAAACACACACACAGTGAAAGTTGAGAGAGAGAAATAAACAACAAATTGCTAACAGGAGAGCTGGAGCACCTGACATCTAGGAGAGCCAAGATACAGAACAGTGTCTAGATTTTAATGATTCAGGAGTTGGAGTTACATTTCTGTTACAGGGAACTGAAAAGACTCCTACTGAAAATAGATATTTGCATTCCAAAGAAAATTTTATTGAATGGTTAAGAAGAAAATCTCTCCTCTTCAAAATGAAAACTTTTACTTTTGCTAAAACTCCTTGTTCATTCTACCTTCCCAGTGTGTCTGACCCGTCCATGTTATTTTTGTTTGTTTGTTTCCTTTTATTTTTGTAATAATTCCATTGAAATGCAATACACATAAGAAATGAAACATAAAAGAAATTCAATAATTTACCACAATGTGAATGCCCAGGTAATCCTTTCTTTTATACAAAACTACCCACCATACTAATTTTCTAACTACAAAGGAAAATACACAATATGCATTCTTTGTGTCTATATATTTGTTATTACTGACCCAGCTACTTGGAATACCTCACTTCCCAGTTTCCATGTACTTGGGACAATTCTGGTCAGTGAATTGTAATCAGAATATCACTTTTGACCTCAGCCTTTAAATTGACAACATAATACATGCCATGGCTCTCTTTTGCCACAGACCTCTGAGATTTACATAGCATGCACCAGAAATAAACTTTTGATCTACCACTAAAATTTATAGTTGATTCTTTATTGCAACGTAACATGATATTTTCTAAGAAAAACATCAATATCTTTTATTTTTTAAAGTTGTTTACTTTAATATTGCTTTTTAATACCAAAAACTGGAGAGAAGTGAAATGTCCATTAATACATGGGCATCAATGCATCTGTATTAAATTATACTTCATCCATAGTATAAAATACTAGGTGGTCACTAAACATATTGAAACATATGTGCTGTTCAGAAATGCTATTTATATAACATTAACTGAAAAGAGCAAGATGGAAAATATGTATGATCTTTTTTCAATAAACTGAAAGAAAACTACAAATATATTAGTACGCAGGTAATTAAATTTAGATATTTATATTTTAATAATATAGAAAAAATGAAAAGAATACAAACTAAATTATTAATAAGGATTATTTGAGGGGACAAGATAATACTTTTTGTTACAGTGAGTAGATACTAAAAGATAAAAATACAGTGTGATACCGGTGCAGCATATAAGAATGAGGGTATAGAGAGGAAAGCATGGTTAACTGCTTGATGCCTGTGGGGGAAGGGCAGAGTTGGGGTGGCAGTAGAGAATGCTCCAAGAGGATGATGGTGTTGAGCAACTTTATCACAGGAGATAAGAAGGGCTGAAAAAGGGGAAAGGTACAGAGTCATGGAGGACAAGTATACCATACTTGTTAAGATTTTCACAACTACTATGTGTATCTCTTAAAGTAAAAAAAAAAAAAAAAGGCAAGTAGGTATATAAAAACTGAGGTGCAAGGAAACCACAGTTAATGTGGCATTTCTAGAGTTGTGAAGTGTGAAGGCTGTAGTAGGCATATTGAGTAGGGAGAGTGGGATCCAGGCTGCTGAAGGCTTCTTTTACTGCCTGGGAATTTAAACAGTGTCCTGCAGAACAAGGAGGCCATTGATGGGGATTTCCGCAGGACAGTAACATCCACTATAGGGATGGGCTGGAAAGAAGCAAATCTGGAAGCTGAGAGATCAATTAAATGATGAGACATAATGAAGACAAACTAGCGGCAGGGTGAATTTCAGAGTAAGAGATCCGGGACTTGGTGATTCCCTGGATATAGGTGAAGAATGGGAGATGAATGTTTTGACTTCCAAACTTTTAGGTTGGGCACTGGGCAGATGAAGATGGTTTACAGATGTTAAACAATTTTGTGAAGAGAAGATGCAAGAGGGTGAGAGGATATGCAGAAAGAAAGGGTAAATCTGGTGGTGACAGCAGTGGGCTTAGTAGTGAATGATTTCAGTTTCAAGCATGTATTTCAGGTGCCTATGGGCCATTAAGAGAGCATGTCCAGTAGGCAACTGGATGTGTTAAGAGTAAGACATTCTGTAGAAACTTAATGTCAAGCCCTGTTGTAGGCATGACTGAGTCATATGACAGGCATGGTTCTTGCCCTCCCAAACCTGAGCGCCTAATGGATATTCTACAGTCTTGAGCTCAGGAGAGAGAGGTCTTGATTAGAGCTCTCAGCACACGGGGGGAGAATGGTATAACGAGATAATGAAATGCTTAGGATTCGGAAGGGCCATTTACTATGAGATATACTCTATGCACATAATACCACTTAAACCTGACAACACTTCTGTGAAATGCTATTAAAATGTTACAGATGAGGAAAATGAAACACAGAGTTGAGACTCAGAGATCAGAATCTGGCCTTTGTGATGAATTTTATTCTAAGTGCTGTTTGGCTGGAGGGGTTTAAAAATTGCACTCAATATGTTCACACTATTTAGTTTGTTATTTTCTCCCATTCTCCACTACCTGGTATTGTATGTTCTCCTTCATAACCTGTCTGCTCCCTTCAGACATTTGAATTTGTACTATGTTGTTTACTAAGTGCCAAAGGTCACAATGCTGGAAAATGACTGAGTTGTATTTGAACCAAAATCTAGGCTTTATCAAAGTCTGTGCGATTTACTGTTATCCTATACTTCTGTGAATGGCAGGAGGTATCAGGGTTCATTTTTGCTAAATTACAGTTAATGTTTATTATTAGCTTGTATTAGTTTTAGATGTACAATATAATGGTTAGACAATCATGTACTTTATGAAGTTAGACAATCATGTTCTTTTCAATATTGCCTCACCTGGTACCATTATTATTATAATATTATTGACCATATTTCCTATTCTGTACTTTATACCCCCCTGATTATTTTGTAACTACCAACCAGTGCTTCTTAATCCCTTCGCCTTTTTCACACATCCTCCCAGCACCCCCACTCCTCTGGCAACCATCAGTGTGTTCTCTGTATCTGCGAACCTGTTTCTATTTTTTTTGCTTACATTGTTCTTTAGATTCCGCATATAAGTGAAATCATAGAGTGTTTGTGGTTCTCTGACTACCAATTCACTGAGAATAATACCCAGTATATCCATCCATGGTATCTCAAATGGTAAGATTTCATTCATTTTTTTTGCCAACTAATATTTGATTATGTAAATGTACCAAAATTTTTTATCCACTCATCTACTGTTGGACACTTGGATTGCTTCCATTTCTTGGCTATTGTAAATAACACTTCAATGAACTTAGGCATGGATATATTCTTTCTAATTAATGTTTTGGGTTTCTTCAGATATATACCTAGAAGTGGAATTACTGGGTCATATGATAGTTTGATTTTTTTTTTTTTGAGAAAACTCCATACTGTTTTCTATAACAGAGGAACCTATCTACATTCCCATCAGCACTGCATGAGGGGTCTTTTTGGTCCACAACCTCAGTAACACTTGTTTTTTTTTTATTGAGTCATTGATGGTAGCCAATGTGAAAGGTGTGAGGTGACATATTATTGTGATTTTAAGTTTCATTTCTCTGATAATTAGTAACATTGGACATCTTTTCACATGTCTATGGACCATCTGTATGAACTCTTTAAAGAAGTATCTACTCAGGTTCTCTGTCAATTTCTTAATTGGATTGTTGGTCTTCCTGGTGTTCAGTTGTATATGGTCCTTATATATTTTGGTTACTAAGCCCTTATCATATGTATTGGCAAATATGTTCTCTTATTCAGTGTGTTGTCTTTTCATGCTGTTGATGGTTTCCTTTGCTATACAAAAACTTTTCAGTTTGATGTAGGCCCAATTGTTTAATTTTTCTTTTGTTTACCTTGCCTGAGGAGATGGAAAAACAAATGTTGTTACAAGAAATGCCTCAGATTTTACTGCCTATGCCTTCTTCTAAGATGTTTATGGTTTCAAGTTTAACATTTAAGCCTTTAGCCCATTTGAGTTTACTCTCATGTATGGTGTAAGGTAGTCTAGTTTAATTTGTTTGCATGTATCCGTCCAATTTCCCAAACGCTGTTTATTGAATAGACTATCTTTAACCCATTGTATGTTTTTGCCTCATTTGTCAAATATTAATTGACTATAAGGTGGGAGTTTATTTCTGGGTCCCCTATTCTGTTCCATCAAGCAATATCTGCTTCTATGACAGTACCATACTGTTATAATTACTCTGGCCTTGTAGTATAGTTTGATGTTAGATAGTGTGATTCCTCTAACTTTGTTCTTCTTTCTCAAAATTGCTGTGGCTCTTTGGGGTCTTTTGAGGTTCCATGTAGATTTTTGGTTATTTGTTCTAGTTCTGTGTAATATGTTATTGGTAACTTGATAGGAATTGCATGAAATCTATGAATTGCTTTTGGTAGTATGGAAATGTTAATTATATTAATTTTTTCTATTCATGAATGAAGTATATGCTTCTCCTTATTTGTATCTTCTTTATTTTCATTCTTCAGTATCTTATAATTTTCTCAGTACAGGCCTTTCACATCCTTGGTTAAATGTATTCTAAGTTATTATATTTTTAAAGCAATTTTAAATGGGATTGTTTTCTTAGTTTCCTTTTCTGATAGTTAATTATTAGTGTATAAAAATGCAGCTGATTTCTGATGTTTATTTTGTACCCTGCTACTTTGCTAAATTCATTTATCAGTTCTAGTAGTTTTTTGGTGGAATCTTTAGGGTTTCTATACACAGTATCATGCCATCTCAAATAATGTTAGTTTTAATTCTTCCTTTCCAATTTGAATGTCTTTTATTTCTTCTTCTTTTGTGATTGCTGTGGCTAGGACTTCCAGTACTATGTTGAATAAGAATGGTGAAAACAGACATCCCTGTTTTGTTCTTGATTTTAAAGGAAATACTTTTAGATTTTGCCCATTGAATATGATATTGGCTGTGGGTTTGTCTCATATGGACTTTATTATGTTGAGGTGTAATCCCTCTATTCCCACTTTGCTGAGAGTTTTTATCATAGACAGGTGCAGGATATTATCAAATGCTTTTTCTGTACCCATTAAGAAACTTAGATGACAGCAAGATTAGAAGCTTTGAACTATTTCATGATATAAATGTTAGCTTGAGGAATAGAAGAGTATCAAACTTTGTAAGAAGAAGAGCATGACTCATTATGACAAAGTAAGAAGAATGTGTGACTCAGCATCAAAGAATCATGGTAAGATTTTGTGTTAAATATCTATGTGAAATATGAGAACATAAAATAATATTGCTAGACATATATGCAGTTTTATATATGGTATGCATATAGATAGGGTTATTTTTAAAAAGTATTATCATAGACATTTGTTCTATTAATCTATTTTCCTACAAATTTAAATAATCAGTATGCCCCAAAACTTTTAATAATATATTCTGTTGGGTAAATGGAAAATCAGCTATCTTCATTGGAGGTTATTTTTATTCCAGAATATATGTAAAATATATTTTTGTAATAAACACAACTTTAATTTAAAACATCCTAGGTTGCCTAATAATGTCTGAAAAGTATATTAAGATTTTATCAATTATATACATGCTTATTTTTATAAAGCATAGCAGTTCTTATAATGGCCAATATGAATTTTTTTTTCCCTCAGTAACTACAAGGAAAATAGGTAGAAAATATGGCTCTTTGATTAGGGATTCTTAAAGAGACAGTTTATCAAGAGGTTTTACTGTCCTGGAAAGGTGATGATATGTTAACAATATTGTTTCCATAAATTAAAGTGAACAAGTAATATAGTAGTCTTTGAATTGGTGTATCATTTTTGATCATAGAATTCCCATCTATTTCTTTAGCTTACTTGAGAGATCCCTTATTGAGAAGGACCTATCAAATCCATGGTTTTAAATAAATACCAAAAGGTAATAGGAATGATACTTTTCTATAAGAAAATCATTTTCACAGCAAATATTCTCAGGGCTGTGGCTATATTTGTTCCATTTTGGGCCTCATTATGAAATCCATGACTTCTCTCTTCAGGAGGTCAACTGCTCACTAACACATCAGCACTAATCAGGTGTACATATTTGATTAGTTCCACTGCCATAACTGTAGACTGTCTACCTTGCCACCGCATAGAGGTGAAAATGCAGTACCATAGTTTGTCTTTTCATTCTTTCTGTGCTGTGACCTTGCTTTTGCCTCTCGGGGAGTCTAAAATAGCAATGGCACTGCCTGAGGCTTCTAAAATAGTAATGCATTTCTCCCACAGTGGGTGTGGTGTTATTCCATTACAAATCATTTTCAATATGACTCATTTTTTTCTGTGTATAAGTGCTTTGGTGGCCTAAAACACAAAGGATTGAAGAAAGGTTTTAATATGTCTGTTTGCTTTTTGTTTTTGAAGTGCTGATACAGTGTGGCAAACGATATATCGGTCTCTCATTTATATTATTTGGGAATTTTTCTACTTTGGTCAGATGAAAACTACAGTTTATATGCATTTGGTAGAGTATATCTATTTTCTGATAAGTGTAATTTGGCTGTTCACTTTTCACCAGGTTTTCTTTCTGATTGTTTTGTGTTGTCTGCATTGTGTTATACATGTGACCAATGAACAACACGGGTTTGAATTGTGTGGGTCCTATTATATACAGATGTTTGTCAATTTATACTTGTACAATTTTTAATCAGTCATTGGGTACCTGGGATATGGAAGACCAACTATGTGCATTGTTCTAAGCCACTTTATATATAGGGGACTTAAGCATCTATGTATTTTGGCATCCATGTGTGTCTTGGAACCAATGCCCCTGGACACTATGGGAATACTTAAATTTTTGCAAAGTCAAAAGTTGAACACAAAATTTTGACTAGGGGGGGACGATGGGCAGGGGTTGGTGCCACTAACCCCTGCATTGTTCAAGAGTAAACCGAATGCTGCTACTGCTTGACTTCCTCATCTCAGTTCTCTCATTTTAATGACTTGTTGATAAAAAATGTCATCCACTTAGTGTTCAGGTCTTTGACATTGCGTACAAGTTTAACACAAGATGACGAATAGTTTCTAGAATATCATTAAAACATACCTTTCTTTATGTCTGCATTCTAAAACACTAAATCTTTTTTGTTTTTAATTGCAGCTCCCTTTTTGTTAATCCATAAATGACAATATGTAGAAGAGTCATACAAATGTCTAGCAAAGATAGGGGCTGGATTATTACTGTTTTCATTCCAGTCTCATGTTCCATGACTCCTTCTTTTTTGAAATATTGGGATACAATGTAACTTGGGAGGTTTTCATTAAAAAAAGTTTTACATGACAAATGTGCATTGTAAATATTTAGAAATGAATAAATTCAGATTAAATAGAGCAACACGATTGTTTTACATGTCCGTGCTAATTAGTTGTAAGTAATATCACAATTGTGAATGTTTAAATATATATATGCATTTTTTTTATGTTTCTATATACACATTTCAACATTATATACCTTACAAATGAAACTAGAAGTTAAAAAAATTAATTAAAATTTAACATGTGACCTAGGTATCATCTTAAGATTTGTGGGATATTATTTGATATTTTTCATGTTGTTACACAAGAATAGCAGCCAATGATTAAGATGAAAAAATTGCTCAACATGAATAATGAATGGTTTTCAAAAAGTATAATCTAAAGATAAAGAACAGAAAACACATTTTCTAAAAATTCTTGTGAACCTCTACAAACAATGAACATACCCCTCCTTTGGTAAACAGAGAAGAGTCAGGAATACCACTGTGCTCCCGGAAGGCTACATGTTTGTTTTGATAAGTTTGTTTCACTATCTGATTCACCACATATTACAATTATCATAGTAACTGGAACTAATTATTTCAAGTCCTAATTATACCAGGGACATAAATTTATATTCTGCACAGTCCATTGAAAAAAAGCCAATTGATTAAGTCTAGTTGACTCAGAATTTATGTTGCAGAAGTGCTGTTTGCATCTTAGAAGCATTTAACAAATATCTGTGAAACAGTGATGACATTAGAAAACATTTGAAAGGAAAAGATAAATCAGCACTTTTGTTAGCAGGAACAAAGAAAGAATACTGGCAACCAAGGGGAATGTTAATCTATCTTAAAAAGAATTGTTTTCATTCTTTTTGAGAAAAACCTTTTTTTGTGGCATAATTTTAAAATCAAAATAAAAAATTTTTAAAAATCTTGAGTCCTGTTCACTAAAGTTCATACAATTATCATTCATCACCTAGAAGTTCAAAGAATGTAAAACATAGTCTCCAACTTGGGGAGATAGTTCTCAAACACAATTTGCCTCCCACATATAATAAGACAATGACAATTTTCCATAAATATCAGTGTTTAGATTAGACATGATGAAAACTCAGATAAACCGTCCTACCTTGAGGAAACTGTACAAACATCAACAACAGAAGCAAGTAAGTATAATTTATAATTGAAGTCATTTTTCTTTTTAAAAACTCACTTTATTATCTTATTTGATTCAAAATTACTCAATATCAAAGACATTTAAGTGACAAATGGTATTTAATGAGGATGCACATTATCTTATATTTGCAAAATCCATAAAAGTGTTAATGCTCAATTTAGTTTAGAGATTGTTCCAGAGGGGATTCTGTTGTGAGTATAAAAAATGCAGGCATGTCAAAAATTTACTAAATGCAGTTTTAAATTTCTATCACATTACTACCTCCCAGGCAGTCACAACATTTCTACATAACTGAGGATTTTCACTGTAGTAGCCAAATTATCATTTTAAATATAACCTACAGAGATATAGTATATGTAGTATTCTAGTTTCTTGTATTAACTATTATCACCAAATAAAATAGTGATAGTTTAATAAAGAATGTCATAGAAAAAGTTTGGAAAATGAATATACATAATATTTCTTCTCCTCTCAGCAAAAGGTTTAAGGACTATTTCTGACACAGTAAAGATAGTATCACCTTGTCGCTCTGGCGAAGAGAAACTTTTATGAAATAAACTTCAATTTCTTATATAACTGATGAGAAGAATTTTATTCAAATCAAGTTTAATTATATGCATAATGTTTTGAAACTTGACTGTGAATATGTCATTTTTTAAGAATTGATCACCAAAATCAAGTGTAATTATGTTATTAATTTTATATTATATTATATATTATTATTTTTAAAATGGAAGGGATCTTGAAAGTCACTTAGCCTAATAATATTGATTTACCTATAAAAAGCCAATAAACTTAAGTCACTTTTATAAGACACAGAATTGTGTAATATGCAGGACTATGGGAAACCAGTCTTTTAATTTCTAATTGAGGAAATTAGATTAGACGATTTGAAAGCCAAAAATAAAATGCATAAAAGATAATGGGAGCCATGAGGAAGTGTAACAGCCTCGTGTGAAGCCCAAGTCTCTAAGACTCTTGTTACTTATCGACTGGGGATTGTGGTAGACAGAATAAAATATTCCCTGATAGAAATAAAAGAAAAAGTTATCCACATTCTAATGTAGCATTAACTCTGATAACCATCTTATCTTAAAATAGGGTGATTATCTTTGATTACCTCGGTGAGCAAAATGTGAAGACAAATGTGCTTCAAAGTGGCAGAGGGAGGTGCTAGAACAAGGACCAGAAAGACGCCAGTGTCAGAAGAACCCAACCCACCTTTATTAACTGTGAAGATGGAGAAAGGGTGCCACAAGCCAAGGGATGTGAGTGGTCTCTAGAAGAAGGGAAAGTCATGGAAACGGATTCTTCTGTAATGTTTCCAGAAAGGAACTCAGTCACACCAATACCTTGACTTTGGTCCACTGAGACCCATTTTGGTCTTTTGACATCAAAACTGTAAGACAGTAAAGTTGTGCTGTGTTTTGGCATCAAGTTTGTTTTAATTTAATATTACACCATTTCAGAAAGAAATGAAGGTTGACTGCGAAATAGCTAATAACTTTTAATTTGAGGTGATTCACAAAATAAATAAATAAATGAATAAATGAGGCAGAAAACATAGGATGGGGTCTTAAAAGTGCAATGTATTTTAGCACTTTCAGTTTGAGATAGAGGAGAAAAAATTAAACTTCCAATAGGAAATAAGTTCAAAGGGGTATTAAATTCAGATGCAGATGATAGAAGTGAAATCCCGGTAGAGGTCTTCTGACTATTAACACAGAAGTGATAACTGGGGTCTTAAAAGTAGTGCTTCTTTACAGGAAAGAGAAGAAAAGCAGGGGAACCAGGTCATCTGATCATAAGGAGGCCTGGAGATGGAGATAATATATCTCTACCCACCTCATTAACATCTATCTACATCTATATCATTTCATCTGTCATTTATCATTTACCATCTCATTATCTATCTATCCACCTTTCCATCTGTTAATCAATTGGCTAGATAGTAGAACATGCACTATTTCCAAAAAAGAAAAACTTCATGATAATATTACTAATAAATTTTCTCTGCATAATCTTCTTCCTAAAATGAAGTCATAATGTTTATTTGTGAAGCACCATTTAAAAACAATTACCTAACTCAGAAGTAAATTTGTATGTGTAAAATGCCCAAATTGAACACCACTGTGTCCTTAGAATCAAAAGTAAATATGCAGACTCCTGCAGCCATTGTGGAAAACAGTATGGAATTTCCCCCAAAAAACAGAAAATTGAACTGTCCCTTGACTCGGCAATTCCACTGCTGGAATTATCCTAAGAATCCTGAAACACCAATTCAAAAGAACTGATGCACCCCAATGTTCACAGCTGCACAAGTTACAATAGCTAAGTGCTAGAAGCAACCTAAGAGCCTATCAGTAAGTGAGCGGATCAAAAAACTATGGAACGTTTACACAATGGAATACTACACAGCAGAAAGAAAGAAGGAGCTCCTACCCTTCATGACAGCATGGATGGACCTGGACAGCATTATGCTGAGTGAAATAAGCCAGGTAGTGAAAGACAGATACCATATGATCTCACCTATAAGTGGAACCTAATCAACAAAACAAACAAGCAAGCAAAATATAACCAGAGACATGGAGATAAAGAGCAAAGTGACAGTGACCAGAGGGGAGGCAGGTGGGGGGGTAACAGGAGAAAGAAAGGGAAGGAGCAAGTCAAGGAACATATATATATAGAGGACCCATGGGCATGGCAACAGGGGTGGGGGTTGACTGTGGGAGTGGTTGGGGGTTGGGAGGTTGGGGCAGGGGCAAGCAATGGGGAAAAATGTGGAACAACTGTAATTGAATAACAATAAAAAATTAAGTAAATACATGCAATTTCAGAGATAATAAAGCCTGTAATGTTAAAAGTTAAAAAAATTAAAAATAAATAAAAATAAATAAACTGGTGTTTCATGAAAAAAAGAAAAGAAAAGAAAGTACTATATTTTGCTGTGCATATTGGACACGGTTTTGCCCAAATTTTTAAGGGAAAAATAAGGATGCATCTTATACATGGGTAGTACTAACTCTGTATGTATACAAATTTTTTAATTTTTTTATACTTATACATTAAAAGCGTAACTCTAGAAAGCAATAATGATATCTGTATGTGAAATAGTACCCTTTATAATATAAAAAACAATTATCTAAATATAAATAAATAATTGAATAAAAAAATTAAAACGAAAGATATTTTTCCTGAAAGTTTGGGCCAAAAACGTGGATGTGCATTCTGTATGGCAAAATGCAGGTGTATGCTGAGTGAGAAATTACAATATGAATATCTTCAGTTCTGTGACAATAGCATGGAAAGAGCAATGGAAAAAATACAATAAAGATTAAATATAAAAAAGAAAATAAATGATTGCTAGCTTTGCCTTCTCCATGGAGAAAAATGGGCATGGATGATGCCATATTTTCCTAGTATAGCAAAATGACTAGAAGCATAGGTGTGGTGATAGACTAACCTGTGTTTGCAGCACAGCACAGGACTTTATTAGCTGTGCGATCTTCAAAATTATGCTCAACACCCATTTTATCATCTATAAAATAGGATCTCTGAAGCCAACCCCATCAATGTACTGTGAGAATTAAATGATAAAATAAATTTAAATAAATCTCCCATATTGTCAAACATGTAAAAAATGCTCAGTATTACTATTTGTACATAATAGGATGGCAGCTTTCAAAATATGTTATTCATTTACCTTATAGAAATGCACAATTCGTACATAAGAATATCATTATTGAATTTTAACATTTGATATATATATATTTTAAAAGTGAAATGAACATATTTTGTTAACAATATTATCTTATCAAATCATTATAATTACATTACACAGATTTTTATAAGGCTTGGAAAAATGCATGCTTTAAAAAAATCATTGCCTGTGTGTGTGTCTGTGCGTGTGCGTGAATTTAATGCACTTTTCAGAGATATGACCTAACTGTTTTTACAAAAGCAAACAGTGTTAAAACGATTCCATTGTCTATTATCTGACTGGGGCTCTAGAAAAGACAGGTTCTTCCTGTCACACAGATAGAGAGATTGATCATTATTTAGAAAAAAAAATGTTTAAGTGGAGCATTGGGTTAGCAGAAAGCTGTTGACACTTTACTGGCTTTAGTCAAATCTTGAATTGGCAAGAACAGCTATAAAAGAAGACAAACACTGAGACAGCTACTGGGGATCACTGAGACCAGGCTTGCAACACCAGATTATATCAACCCGTGATTACTACCAAAAGGGACAGCAGGAAACAACCTGAGTGTCACGAGCATATGTTCACTATACAGTCTTTCCTATAAACCAGACTATGGTCCATGTTCAGATTGTCTGATTCAGGCCTTGGGAATCGTATGTGCTGAGCTGCCTCTATGACCACCAGTCCCGCAGATGACATGGGCACTGAGGAAAGCAAGGAGCTATGCACTTGGATTTTCTTAATGCAGTTTCACTCAGCTTTTATTAACGCAGATTTAATCTGAATCTATTTTAACCTAATAACTGTACTAATCACTCAGAAACTATCAGTAATAACATTGCAAAAGAGAATTGGGGGATAATGAATTTGAGTCCTAAAGTCTCACTCTGCAGGTCCAGAAGAGAGTACGATGGGCAAGGGAGTCATCAGCATCTTTCAGGAAAGAACTTCCAGAACCAGGTGGGCAGCGGGGCAGACGAAGTCCTCAGTCCAGCAGGGTAGGGCCTCCAGTGGCCGATGCCAAGGGAGATCAGCGTGGCGTGGAGCAGCACTCTGGGGTGCGGAGTTCGGCTGTCTCAGCAGTGGCCTGGAGCCTGCCTCAGTTATGCCCTTGAGAGTGGTGTACTCCACCCGTCTGGGTCTCTTGATAAGTATCTTGTGACCCCTGATAGTAACTGGGAATTTCTCCAGGAGCCTTTTTATGGGGGTTCTCGCTCTGCAGACACAGCTGTTCTGGTCACTTGTTCAGATATCCTAGGTGTGTCTCCTTGACTGGTGTGTCTGGAATGACTTGGGTAGTTTCCCTCTTGAACCAGTGTAATGGCTGACTGGCAGCTCTCTTGATTGACACGAGTGACTCCATTTTGTTTTATATACTTTATCTTGACAGTATCAATGCCTTTTACTGGTGTTGCTCTCCACACTGAGGAATTTAATTGCTCCTGTAATAGTTTAAGGTGTTAGCTAGTTTAAAAATTCTGTAGACTATAAAATTCCTGGAGACTCTAGCTTAATTATTATATGAGTTATTTGCCATTGTATAATGTGCACTTTTTTGCCCAATTTTTTTAGGAAGAAATAAGGATAGGCATTATACATGGGTAATATTAATTCCGTATCTGTATAAATGTTTTTAACTCTTTTATTTATGCTTATGCATTAAAAGTATCACTCTACAAAGCAATAACGATATCTGTATGCAAAATAATACCCTGGAATATGATAATCAGTTTTGTTTCTAAATATAAAGAAATAAAAAAATTGAGTTAAAAGTTAGATTAAAAAATTAAAATGAAAGATTTTTTTTTCCTGAAAGTTTGGGCCAAAAAGGTGGCTGTGTATTATAATAGGCAAAATACGGCAAGTCAGGTTTCATTCCATTCAATGGGTTAAATGATCTGCACTTAATAAATATCGCCACCTGATGGTAATAACCTAGAACCACACCTCAGCGTCCTTTGTTACCAAGATTCTTCCTGGTTACACAGAGTTCTCAGACAGAAAGGAGGCGATTCACAACTATTAATTAAAGCAGGATATACAAAAATCCCTGGGTAAATTGGCCTTACAGTTAATACTGTTGCATACACATGGAGAATACATTTTGTTTTTTGAAATACGTCTAAACAGATATGTAAAAAGGAAGTCTATCCACAAGGTAGACGCATAAACTTTTATTCATATATAAAATATGGAAATAAATTATTCATTGTTTTGTCAAAATATTTGTTTTTAAATCACATTTTAGCTAATTATTCCCAAGTGGATTATATTTTTACTGATGGAAAGGCCCTTTTTGTTTGTTCTACTCTATACAGCATCTTCTACGTTCTCAGAATTCAAATATAACTACTGGTTAGTGTTTATATATTCTTTACCAACATTCACATTCTTGGTTGTGAGCAAAGAACAACCATTAGGGAAACATATGACATCAAATTTACTGCCATGATATTTTGAACAGTTAATGTCAATCCTTGTATATTTGTGTTATCATTCTCTTTTTCTTATTCATTTTCTACTGTTTCAAATCATCTCCAGTCATCAAAGTTTTAACCTCATCATAGGGATCTTCAATCTCTAACAGTTAATGTCTCTAGTCATCTCCCTCTTAATGGGCTTTCTCCCTATAATAAACATACTCAGCTGTCTCGCCGCCTAAAAGTTTAAACTTTCTATCACCCTGTTTCTCTCACCTTTTATCTCCCATCAGCCTTCTTAGAGATTTTCTTTACTGCATGACTGCCTTGTTTTATTTTCCATGCCATCCTTAATCCATAGCACTTTCACTCTAGCCTCACCAGAATACAGAAGCTGGTTATAAAAGATCTCAAATACCCACCATGCAGGAAAGCCCAGTGGAGGTCTTTTAACAGAGAGTCCAGTACTTATTAGTCCTGTTCTTTTCAGTTTTTTGTACCTGTGGTCTGATGTTTTCTTTCTTATATATTTGATTTTATATTTTATTCATGCTTTGTATTGTGCAATAGATAAATTTACCAAGAAAAAAAAGTTTTGTTTCAATATTAACTGAAATCTTCATAAAGCAGACTAACAGTAACCTAATATTATTGAAATAATTAATAACCATAATTTGAGGGAATGTGATGAAATTATATGCCTGATGTTTTTGACATAAATAAATAGAAAAAATAAAGCAATATATTTCCAATGTCAGATGATGGGTCTTCCCCTAGAAACTTCAATATTTCTACTAATATTTTGAAACAGAATCTTAAGAATTAGCAATTAACATCTCTGCCATTTTTAGTCATCAAGCATTTGGGTGGAAGTTTAGATAATTCTCAATGAGGCTAGTTGCTTATCATCTATTGTGAGCATACTGACAACATCAAAGAATCATTTCAATTTTTGAGTTCCTTTTAAACACTTGAAAGGCTGTAGATGTCTCTTGATATGGTGGTACATTTCTCTGCCAGAAAAAAGAACAAAACTGGATTATAAATAATAAAGAAAATATTGGTGTTCTTTATACATATGGAACATCCTCGATGCTGGGTTTGCTCCTTGGGTGAAGAACAAAGCCCCAGACATAATTTATTCATCCCAGTCTAAGAAATCATCATGATCCCCAATGAAGTCTCATCTTCTATTATGAAAATCATCAAATTGCTATCTATAACAGAAAAATATAACATTTTAAAAAGGTTCTTAAAAATAATGGATTAGAGTTCACACTCTACACAATAAAGATGTGAATTTAAAGATAATAAATATTCCAGTGCTTGACTGAACTTGAGGTAAAATTAACTTCATTTTTTGAATTGTTTCTTTGAGTGAGAGATAATTAAAGTTTAAATTCAGCATCATTAGACAAAAAATTATTTCTTGGTTGACTGGGGAGAAATATGTATGTTTTGGACATGAATAGATGATTTTTTGTTTAAATAATAGTTCTGGACTCACTAATATGGAAGATTGTCTAAAAATAAGAGTTTGTCGATAGTTAGCAAACTGCAAGATAAGAATGAGATGACTAAATATGTAGATTTTTCAGTGCTAAAAGGAAGCATCCTCACACACAAAAGTTGGGATTATTAACACTTTGCTTTTCACAAAAATAAATTTATAATCACTAGGAAAAATGAAGAAACTCTTCTGGGAGTTCTTAGAAAGATTTAACTATGAAGAAACATCTTCTTAATCTTCTTCTCATTGACACAAATAGCATAAAAAATGTAGGTCACACTGAACACAGTCTGAATGAATTGAAGACTAAGAAAGAGACGCAACTTAAATTTAATTCAAATTGTCTTAGAAATTTCTGATATCCCTGATGTAAATCTGGTCCACTGGCTTATAGGAGAATACCTTGCATTTTATATATTTATAGTACTTTCAGAATATAAAAGATAAATTAATTAGCTCAAAAGATGATATGCTCATTGCCAAATCAATACCTCTCAGAAATATCAGTTTCAAATTAGGGCTGAGCAACAGTAGTTTTCAATTTGAAATTAAATCTAAATAGAAGTAAATTTATTTTATGTGCATTATTTAGATTCATGTTTACACGTCATACATTGGCCTTTGGTAGAAATGAAAAATAAGAAGTATGATATATACATGTATGTTATATATAATAACATGTGGAAGTAACAAACATGAATTTCTAATTTAGTATGTTGTATAATTATGGAATTGTTCTAAATAGGGGAACTTTACCTTCATATTTTAAGGCAATCAATATTCTAGCTTTGGTTAAGTCATATTATTCTAAAATTTGCTCTTCTCCAAAGTTCTGTCCTCGCATTTATTATATTTTTATTTCTAACTTGATTCCCAGCACTTCCATTACAAAATTCCATTCAAACAATTGTTTCCCTCAGGAAGCCTTCTAAAACCCCCCAAATTTGGGTTCTGTGTTCTTTCTGTGTGCTGCCATTGTATCTCCATAATTGCTGTCAAACACTAGTCTATTTACACTGCAATTGCGTTTTTACTTACCTGCGTGACTGACTATAAGTTCTATAAAGTGAGAGACCATCTCTCTAATGATCATATATTGGAGACAGCACCAAACACAACATGTTCTCTATGATAGATGGTCACGTGTGTGTGTGACTGAATTTGAGTTGAAGTTCCCCCATACTCCCTGCTGTAACAGATGATTTTTACTATTTGAATTGTATCTCTCTACTGGGAACTGAAATCTCCTATGACAATATGACTTAAATGTTTGTTCCAGAAAGATTTTGTTCAGAAAGACAGAATGGTTAGCCAATAAATAACTGTGCTTTCCTTTAGAAAGTTCCTAAACTTTTCTGGGACAACTGCTTGCTTTTTTAGCTATCATTTATCCAGTAAATCTGGTTTCAGGACCCTGGCATCACTGTTTTTATTGATCACAATCTGTTGTGTCATAAACTTTGCCCACTACTAGCCAGTTCTCCTCTTTCAAAGATCCACCTCAAACCACTCGAGTCCAGACTTAAAAACCCACTAGTTAACCTTTTCCATTTCCTTTTCTTTAAATGTCAAAGTAATACCCTCACGTAAGGCAGTAAATGTAATTCACTTCACTTCACTCTGATCCACAGATTGTTCTGTTAGCTTTTGTGAGAAGTCCACAGCCGATACTTTAAAAATTTTAAATTCTTGTGAGGAACTCTCCATCTTTCAATTTGTTGTATTTCACTCTTTGACTTGTCACATTCTGCAAATGGACAAATAAACCGATTAACTGAACAGTTTAAATGCTTCTATCACAAAGTAAATAATGCACTAATCGTTTAAACCTTTCAATACAACTTGTAAAAGAGTCAAAATTGTGTGTTTTTTTAAGACATAAGTTTGTAACAGTCCATAGTTGTGTTAATACACAGAATTATGTTCTTGAATCTTCTTGAGATATCTTGTTTTGTTCTTTTCTCTATATTTGTGAACATAAACAAATACTAGGATTGCAGTTTGTTAATTTTATCCAGGAGTGTCCCTGTATCTCTTACCAAAGTTATGAGTATATATTTAGGATTTATAAGTAAGTGCCATTACAACTTCTGCATTTCTTAATACTCTAGTGCAACATAATGCATAATGTATATTGTGGTTAAATGGGCAGGTGCAGATATCCCTAGTTAAATTTAAAGTGAAAAAAGGTAAGATGAATTATATATATATATATATATTTTTTTTTTAACTTACAGCATATTTTCCTCAAATCGTAGCAGGGACATTCATAAAAGAAAGATATTAGTTTCTGGTCTCAATTTTTTGGAAAGAACTTAGAAGTTCCCATTTTGGTTGTGACAGATTTTGAAGGTAATACTAACTCCTAAGATTTTTTACAGAAAAGGATGCAAAGCAAAAATAGCAGGAAAAAGGCCTGAGTCCAAAAGGAGTCCACAGAAGCCCAGTGTAGTTTTCAGAGAACTTCTTTATCTGGGGCCACAGAGGATGCTTCATGTCTGGCAGTGACATGTGTGGAATGTTCCTACCCATGGAAACCAAATGACTCAGTGTCTGTGGCCTTTTTGGAGTTGGGAGGTCAGTCTTAGTTGTGATGTTTAACCTAATGTATATGCTATAGTATTGCATAATTGTCATAGTGAATAAACTGATATCGATTCAGTATTATTAAAGTTCATACATTAGTAAGATTTCCTTAGTTTTGACCTAGTGTCCTTTTCTTGAGCTAGGACCCCACCCAAGATACCACATGACATTTGGCCATCATGTCTGTTTCCAAAATGTATTTTTGTAATTTTTAAATATAGAATATAACAGAGTGCATTGTGTGCTGGGACTGATAAAATATTGAAACAAAACAACCATGTTGCACAGGTGGAAAACGGATTATCGAGTGCTAATACATCAGGGCACATAAATAATGCATGACCCATATCTTCAAGATTACATTGGAAATCTTATATATTGAATAATAGGAAGACTTAAATGGAAAAGAATGTAATATATTTTCAAATATCCAAAGGTAATGTACTGCTAAAATTGAATAAACTAGTTGTTTCACACAAGATATTTTTTCAAGTTTATCATGTAAAATAATATTCTATGTTTTGAGTAGAATATTGGATTGTGACAAACACTACGATTTTGTTCTCACTCAAAACAAAAATATTTCCAAATATATTTGAAAATATTGTGATGCTATTTGCTTAAAGACACCAGAATATATCAGTTGTCCTCAAATTTTCTCATCAATGGGAATATAAAAAAAAAAAGAGTGCATAATTCTTAAACTGTAATGTAGCTTTTGCATTGGGCCATTAAATATTTTATGTCAGTTACTAGCTCATACCATAATTAACATTTTAGTATCTAGTGATGGCAGCACTTAACCAGATACTTACTGTATGCCAGAATTGTAGATAGTCTACAGTTTTAACTCATTTTGTCTTTACAATTCTGTAAGCCTTCTAAGCCCCATTTTTAGCCCCATTTTTAAAGCTAGGAATGCTGATCAACAGAGATGGTAAATTGCATAGGGCATTTTGACTCTAGGGACCTTGATCATAATCACTACATTCTATAACCTCTTATTTAGGAAACACCACACTTCCAAATTTCTAACAGTTGTAACTTAAGTTTTGAGTCCCCTTAATATCTGGTAAGGGAGCAACACATGCTACATCTGAGCAATCTAAAATGTATTATGTACCTGTGCACACATTAACCATGCTCCACTGTATGCTACATAGATCCTGATAATACTGTGCATTTGGTGATAGATTACTATAGCAAAAATGTTCCTGTGCGTTTGAAGAGTATTACTTTGTTGAAAGTAAACTTTTCCATTTCAGTGGAGTCATTCATAACTGAGAATTACAAGATGTTTTATCATCTCAAGATTCCTTATACAAAACTCCAATGAATGGCATTTTATCATTCTTAGGTTTCAGGTACAATAATCATATATTTGAACAAGAGTTATAGCATGACTTCACATATTCTCCATAACAACACCAGAATAAAAGGAGCATTATGAGTTTTTTACATAAGCTCACCTGATATCAAATTTGAAATCTAGTATTCCAAAAATGATATTTCCCTTCATTGTATCATTTACTGTAATGATCACACGGTGGCTGTACTTTTAAAAAGTGTGTTGCAAATACCTAACCAACATGATAACCTCTTCTTTGCCAGTCCACCTATTAACCGTTTGTGATACAACAGTGAAGAGTTCCAGCATATAGGAAGTTAACAATCCTATGGGAAATATTTTTTACACAGCATCATTAATATACATGAGTAGTAAAGTATGACAATACTGAAACCCCCATCTCGGACTCACTGAATCAGATTCTAATCTTGACCCTTTACTGAGACCAGTGCCATGCATATAAAACATAACATAAAGAAAATATTTATTTGAAAGAAAAATTTAGTGACCACTCTAATATATCCATAACATTATTTAGTCAATGTTAATCATTATAAAAAAACTTCTTATTGGTGTATTTTAAATTCTTGTTTAGCTACAAAGATTTCAAAACCTCCTATTTTATTTTATACCTTTTGTTTTATTTTATTTTATTTTATTATTTTATTTTATTTTATTTTATTATCTCTTAGCATGTTAACCAGCTTAGAGTGCACCAGTCTGTGGTATTAAGTACATATGCATCACTGGGCAAGCATCGAAGTCATCCATCTCCAGGACTCTTTCATCTTACAAAATTGAAACTCTCCCCTCCTTTGCTAGTTTTTTTAACAGCTTTATTTAGAGATCATTCACATGCCATACACATTTCCTGTCTACTTCAGACATGCAGCACATCTCTCTTCTGACCAGCCACTTTTCAAGGACTCATCAGCAGGGAGCTTGAGACAACTATAGAATCTCAGTCTTGACCTCAAACCTACTGAATTTTAAAAATATCCTCAGGTGATTCATATGCACATTAAAAGAGAGAAGCACTCTTCTAAAAGATAACACATAAGGAAGGCCTGAGGGAATTTGTATTGGAAAGTTGGCAGAAACTACCCTAGTCATCTGGACATACAAAGCTTCCCTCACTTTTCCAGTTAATTTGTGATTCACAGAAATGGATGCAAAATAATAATACCTAAGGAAATAAGGGAAGCAATTTAGGAAAGTTGTCTCAAAGATGTTTACCAGTGTCCTCCAAAGCAATGTCTCTGAAAATTTGTGAAGCCATCTTGGTGTCCATGCCGTAATGAAATCCTGTGTGTGTATTTATTTTATACTATCTATATTTTTTGTAATAATTTTAGGCTAATTTCTTTGATAAGTATATATATCTTCCATTTGGACAAGCATGCTTATAGAAGAAATGATGCAACACATAAATAAACTCACTGTGCTGATTTAACTGTTATCCACATATTAGATTTAACAAATAATTCATGACTTCAATGACACAGTTCTGAGAACAGCTGGAACTAGAGTAATCAATTATAGATGCATCTCCCCCAGGCACCTAAACAAAGATGGGCATTTATTCCACAGTGTTAAGAATTTTTATTCCCTTAGCTACCATGCCATGTCATATCACATCTTTGAAATGATGACCAAATCCCCAGAGTTATGGCAGGCTGCTTGCACGCATAATCAGGCTGTCAAACTTTTATCTGGGCGATGTTCTTGTGGCTACCTATCTAGTCAAAGTCAGTCCAAATGTCTTTTAATGAAGAAGCAAATATAAGTTCAAGGGATAAAACTAGAATATTATTGTATCTTCTGTTCTAGTGTTTGTTATGTCAATAGTTGAATGAAATACAACCTAAGGACAAGGGCTTTTGAATTATATTGGTCTGGGTTCAAATCCTGATTTTGTCACTCCCTACCAGGATAACCCTGAGTAGATTAAAAATAGTATCTCTGAACTTCCTTCTTCTCATAGTTAAAATAGATACGATAAATATGAGTCACTTGTTTGAGAATTTAACAAAATATTGTAAGTCCCCGTGTAACAGTTTCCTGTTTAGTGGTTCCTAAATCCTATCGGATTTTACAATACTAAATTACAGCGGAAAAAAGCCTCGGTTTGTTACCCACTACTCTCACCAAAAGAGGAAGCCTTAATCTTAAAGCCTCCCAGAGTTATTTTTTTTTTTTGAACTTAACTCTGAAATACATAATTCGGGCGTCCTTACAACAGAAGTACATGATCACCAGCAACAGTGGCAGTCGGGAGCACGTCGATCTGGCTTCCGGGTGACGACGGGGGTCACTCACCTTGGACAGGGGGATGAGCACGAGGAGAAACTGAGATGTACGGCACCAGCATCAACGTTTCTTAGTCTGGGAAACGCTTGTCCAGAAAGGTAAGACCATATAGTGATTAATAACTTCACTGTTTGCTTCAGGAAATTCCTGGAGATCAAATTACCTTAGGCAATATTCTATTCACTTGAGCCAACATCTTTCTTACTAATCAAGCAACCCTTTTATCAAGACCCATTTCAAGTTACTCGCCTCACTGTGCCCAGTAATTCTTAAAAAAATTGTATTGTAAACTTTGCCTAATTTAAGGCGATTTGACATCCATTTAGACATGTTTAAACCAGTAGAGCCTAGACCTCAAAATCTTGTCATTATCTCTTTATTAATTTTCCTTCTTCTGGGACACTGCTAAAATTTTCTTAAGATAGCATTCTCTCTTATGGTTATATAAGTTCTAACAAATATAATCCACTATTTTAACAAGTTGCCTGGTGACATTTGGGAGAGTTCAACTGAAACAGTATTTTATAATGAAAGAGCAAAAGACATCAGAGTCAGAGATTTTGGTTGGATTCATTACTCCAACAATAATTTGTGGATCAGTCTAGAAAAATGATCCTTTTTCTTTCTGCATCACAAAGTTCTTAAGATAATACATATAGTGATGAAATGAAAAGATCTTTGTAATACTGAATAATATTATGCAATTATGAGACTTTCCTTAGTAGTTCTATAGGTGTGCATAAAACTGATAACCCAAACCAAGGAAACTTTAAAGAGTGACACTGGCATATTTATATATGTCCTTACCTACTCAGCATAAAAGGGAACTATGCCAGGCAACTATCATTACTCAGTTATTAGTATGATCACAGGTATTGCATTCATTTTGTTTGTAGTAACATATGTCATATTTCATAACCACCACCTCTACCATTACCACCAACAATAATAATGAAACAGTTCTTTCTTTTGAAAGAGTAACAAGAAAAATACATCTGACTTAAGTTTAGGGCCACAAAAAAGGATTCAAATAAAGCACCAAAAAGATTTATGCCTCCTGACATCTCAGGGCTTGTTTGTTTTTTCCTTGTATCTGGGGCAAGTGAAACAAATAGAAAATATAAAGGAAATTTAGCTAAAGATCTGCATGAAACAACTAAACAGAGAAATGAAGAAATAGCTAGATGTAATAAAGTAATCAAGTGAGTGTGAAAAAGTGACTAGTACACAAAGGAGACATCTTGCATAAATGATTTACATACTAGATAGCAGGTTTATGACAAATAGAATTTTCATTTTATTTTGTTTTCATGATTTCAATATGCATAATTTAAAAGTTGAATTCACTTTGTCACACAACAGAATACTTAATCTTCTTTAAAATGGCATTGTCATGGAGTATAATATTTCAGGTGGAAGTTGAATCCAGTCAACTGAAAAATACCATATATCATGAAAATGCTATTCATACAGCATCTTCTAAACTCAAGAATTTAAATATTATGCAATTAAAACATTTGTTACATTCAGATTCCTATTCATACCTCCATGGTTTTAAATACATTCAATGGTTTATATTTTCTAATAATTTTGTTTATTACTTTTAATTGTTCGACTTTTAAGTTGGATAATAGGAATAGTTATAAAGAATAACAAGTTGTGTCATTCTTTTTTTTTAAATTTTGCAATGCTTTTCAAAATTGATAACTTAGCAACAAAATAAACTAAAGGACATAAACTATTCATTTTAGCAACTGCAAATACTTTAAGGAGGGCAAAATAAATTAAAATAAATAATAGCAGATCTTTTGGAAGACAATATAATTAATAAAATCATGTAATGAGTATCCAAACTGTTTAAAATAAATAATCTATAAAAATTTTGTGAGGACATTAACACCTAAACTAAAAAGTCACTAAGGAAAAGACTGCAAGAATCTATTAAAAAGATACAAAGTAAACTTCTTAGATTAGTGTTTGCGTGTATGTGTGTCTGTGAGACTGTGTGTATGTGATTGAGAGAGAGGAACAGCAAGAGAGAGGGAAGATACTCGGGGTTTCAAAGGTGACCTAAATGTAATAAATATTGAATTAAATTATATAGTAATAAATAAGCTGTTTTAATATATTTTATAATAACTTCTGTTTAAATATGAAATTATGAAAATGAATCATATTTTTATTAGACTTAAACATCATATAAAATGACCTCTCCCTAAAATATACTTTGAATACATTTAACTGTATAACTCCACATTTTTGTATCAAAATAGAATGAAAAACAGATTTCACATATTCTTTGAATTTTTGAATTTTTATTTATCTGATTAATGAAAACAAACATTATTGCTCCTCTTGTTTCCCCCTTCAACAAAACAACATACCAATTCTCCCTTCCTTTAAAAAATATTCAGTTCAATATACTAAAGTCTAGCTAAAACAGTTTAGTTAAAATGATGTCTAACTAGATTGTACAACTGAGAAATCAGCAATATTACTTAGAATGCTGACAATATCTACAAAGTTTATTTAATTCCTAATAGATTACTGAAAGTCTAAGATGAAACTCTAATTCAGTTAGAGATGAAGCATTTCACAAACCTCGTGTTTAACTGAATGACATGATTTCTCTAGAGAAACTAAAAGTCATGTCTATATTTCACTCTAATGATGATAGTGGTATTATTCATAACTTGAAAACCAGGTGCAAAATGAGAAAGAATTGATTTCATTTTTTTAGTATGTGACCAAAAATAAATAAAAACACAATTATACAGAACACTGGAAAATGTGTTATTGTGAAAATGTCACTGAAGAATTTAGGCTTTGGAAACAATTCACATTTTCTAATCACCTGGTGTTATGAAATTCATTCATAAACAGATTAGTAATAAAGTATAATTCTGTTTGCTTTTCACTAATTTTTATTTAAAAATTAGCTTCTAAAAATAAGGTGAATAGCTTTCCTCCTCAATAAATTATTTTAGAGTCTCAAAGCTCCTTGACATTTAAATTTTAATATTAGATTAAATAAATTTAATTATTTCTTAAAATAAAAAAGGAAGAAATAAAAAAGCTTTCTGTCTTAAATGTAACAAGAAGACAGCTTCTCAAGATGCTGCTGCAAGATCACGCATGAAAGGGTATTTGGGGGGTTGCACGTACATGGACCTATTCTGAGGAGCAGCGGCAGAAGGTCTGGGGAGGAATGTTTGGAAACTTGTACAAAGTTCCAAGCATGCGGCATGTGCATTTTCAAGAGGGGATGCGTGTGGTGTGAGTTAGAAAATGGTGCACCGAAAATACTACTTGAAAAAGTCACTGGTTGTCCAACCAGTGACTAGGGCCGAACTCAGGGCTAAGTGGAATTTTCTGCTTGGAGGCCAGGGAAAAATGTAATGAGAACATGGAAATTCAAGATAGTTCAGGAAAATACAGCTTTTCATATTTAATAATGTAAGAATTCAAACTGTCTTTGAGCCACCTTGATAATTATTGTTCTTAGTACTGTACAAAATTCACAACTTAGTCAGATATGAATAATTTTAAATTTTAATTGTGGTATTCAGCTTGAACTCTAAAGTTTTATGTTATAAATCCTAATTGTTAAACCCAATATGCTGTGGTTATTACTCTTAGTTTCCTAACAGAAACTGGTAAATAATGTCATTATAAGATAATTTTTAATTGTTGATACTTATGCAGAAATACAGTGCAAAGGGAAAAATGTCACATGCTTTTTTTCTCTATATGTTCATAATGTAGTTTTTCACTTTTACTCCCTGTTCTCAATATTCTAAAGTATATATTTTAAAGGCTATGATAAGCATGTTTTGTGTGTCAAGGCAGCTTCCATTAATACCTAGAGCACAGTTGTATAGAAGTTCTGGGTGGACAATGAAGAGTAGTGGACTCCTCAGTGATGATATATGTTGGCATTATCATTTTTACTACAAATGTATTTATTTAGAGTACCTTTAAAATGTACTTCAACGTTTCTATGCTGTAATTTTAATATCATTCTTTGTAGCTAGAGCCATGACAATTCAATTCTATTTGGTGTCTAATGTCATATACATCTGTCACCTGCAGAATCCTGAAACCACTCAATCTGTGCACTGAAATAAATTTATTTTATATGAGAGGGAAATAAAAACTGACTCATCAAAAACTAAATGGCTATATATCTATAGGTTTAATTCCTGGGTTGATTAAGCACACATTGTTAATAATTATGCCATGGTTACCACTGTGCATCAAACATAAAGAGACGAAGACACAGACCCTGATGTCATGTCGCCCATGGAATAAGACACACAAATAAAATAGATATAAAATGACATGATAATTCCAGTTAACTTTGTCTGTTTTGAACAAGCAGGGGTCCTTCCTGAAAAAGAGGACTCAGGAACAGTGGAACCTTCATCTTGCCAGTAGATTCACACTTGACTTTAAGTGGTTGCAATGCTACGGATGCCCATGTAGAGGGAAACTAAGGGCAACACCTAGCCAACAGCCAACTGGAAACCAAGGCCCTCACTCTAACTGAAAATGAACTCAATTCTGACAACAACTGTGTGGGCTTGAAAACTACTCTCTTTCCCATTGAACCTTAAACTGAATGCTGCCCAGGTTGACATCATGAATACAACCTTGAGAGAGGACTTGAACCAGGAGACTCACCTAAGTAGGGCCCAAAGAAACTATGCCACATTATATGTGTGTGTGCATCTCTAACTCACTAAATTTTCAGAAGTTTGTTATGCATCAACAGATGACTAATACAGATTTTTATATATCAGGCTTTCTTACCATGAGTTTTGTTGTCTAAATTCTGTGAGGTAGGTATTATTATGTGATAAAATTGAGGTAAAGAACATGGAGTTTACCAATACATTTCTTGCAGGCAGCAGACTTAGTATTTGTATCTTGGGTGCCCAACTAGTTCCATGAGTAAGATTTAAGAACTTATCAATATTGATTTATATTATCAATACAGATTTATATTATCAATATTGATTTAGATATTAAATGAACGGTGGAATTAATTCATGGGATTAAATAATTATGGGAGAATAAAACTCTGTGGAGAGTTAGTCAACTAGGGAAGAAGATGAGAAACATGAATATTCTTTAGAGAATTAGAAATGTTTTCTGCTGCAGGAAGTTTGAGGCAAAAAATAAGGAGGCAGCCAAAATCCAGAAGAGGTTATATATCACTTCAGGGGACTTGGGCTTTTAATCATTACTGTCATATAAAAGTTGTAGACAGAGCAGAGAAGAGAGATGTTTGAACATGATTTAGATAGATAACTCATAAAGAGAAAAAAATTACGAAAGATTAGTAATATATTAGTAATGACAAATATTTATCGGGCACTCTTCCACCTCATTTAACATCCACTAGTTTTTTCCTTAAATTTTATCATTTCTAATATGGGCAAGCTGAAATAGGGTGAAATTAAGTCAAATTATGAAAGTGGAGAGTTAATAAACTGTAGAATCAGGGTTTGAACCCAATTAGATGTGCCCCAGAGACCATCCTCATAATGA